>WNWK01020964.1:0-34869 GCA_009830355.1 Cherax destructor | reverse complement strand
TGAGAGTGATAGAGAGTGAGAATGAGAGAGAGTGAGGGACAGATGGAGGGATAGGCGAGGAGCAAGAGGTGGTAGGAATACTTTGGGGTGCAGTGAGGGGTATATGGTTGTGGGGGGTTTTATGGGGCAGTCGGGGGGGGGGGGTTGGCTGTTGGCTCCAGTTACAGGTGTGAGTTCGTGTGTTTGTGTCTCGCCCTATCTTTGCCTGAGGTCCTCCCTTAGATTAGAATACTATCCTAGTATTAACTAAAATTTTACTAGTACTACTTCTAGAGCGAGTATTACTACTAAGCTAAGCTAAGACAAACCCAAGTGTTAGTGAGTGTGCTCGTGTGTGTGTATGTGTGTGTTTGTATACTTGTCTCATCACGCATGGGCGCTCTTGCCAACTCGTCCTCAAAATCTACCTTTCTTGTATGGCTGCTAATTCCAAAAGACTACTACACACTGCTATTAAATGTTACTACTTATATGGCTGATAATATTATTGTTAATGCAAGAGCAACTGTATGGTATACTACATCTTACTTTGACTAATTCAAGTGTATGTGTGTGCGTGCATGCATATGCATGTGTACATGGTTGGTAGCAGCTGCGCCCTTTATCCACCACTACCCTAGCTTATCTTCCTACCTATGAAGTACATATGAAATCAGCTCTCCCGAGCAGGGATTCTCCCCACAGCCGTCAGCGTATTAGGGCCAGGAAAAAACGTGCAAACCACAACTAGGATTTTGTACATTACGTCTGATGTCTGCTGAATCTGCTCTCTGTTGGCCGGGATTCTTCTGTTGGTGGCACCCTTCTGGGTACTTATACCTCTTCATTTCTTATCTGTTGGACTCACTATATACAATCACTGTGATCATCACAGCTTGCCTTGCACTTGTCTCCTTTACCTGGGTACCTCTAGTATATATATTCCCCACTACGATATAGTCCAATAAGATAAAGTCACACTTTCTACTGTGTGGCAACCGCTGTTAGTCCTATCTCCCCAGCCTTCTCCCCTCACCAGGTTTCGCCGGCACTCTTACACTTTGCACTATTTAATGAGATGTTTTTTCCTCTGTGATCACTCGTATTTCCCTGCTTTTCGGTTTTTAAATGAATATGACACTTTGACCTGTGTCCACTCCTATGTTTTGAGCCGGGATTCCCTCCAGGAGGACTTGATAAGACCCAATTTAGCGGAGCTCAAAAACACGCGTGACTTCACACCCCCCGGTGTGTGTACTCACATAATTGTACTCACCTAATTGTGGTTGCAGGGGTCGAGACTCAGCTCCTGGCCCCGCCTCTTCACTGTCCGCTACTGGGTCTCTGCTCTCCCTGCTCCATGAGCTTTATCATACCTCGTCTTAAAACTATGTATGGTTCCTGCCTCCACTATATCTTTCTCTAGACTATTCCACTTCCTGACTACTCTGTCGCTGAAGAAATGCTTCCTAACATCCCTTTGACTCATCTGAGTCTTCAGCTTCCAGTTGTGTCCCTGTGAAGGTTGTCGCCAATCTTCTCAGGAAAAGTATAATAGAAAAAGACTAATAACAAGAAAAATAAACACTTTATTTTAATAGAATGAAATTTAAATAATAAAAACTTAAATATGATTATAATAATCCTATATTAAAGAAAATGAAAAATGAAAACAAAAATATATATGATTCAAAGCTAAATATTTACAGCTGTGGACGTTATCACTGAAGCAATGAATCTCAAGAGAGAACTCCGTGGTGGTGGTAGTAGTGTTGTTGTTGTTGTTGTTGTTGTCTCTAGTTTTACCACAAATCCGACAGTCTTCCAAAACTGTTACAATGTCACATATGCTGTAAGGGACTCAGTTGAAAGTTGTCCCTAGTGACGTCCAGTTGCCTGATGTTCTTTTGTCCTGGTTAAACCTGGTGGTGATTCAGAAATCGTGATCGTTGCTCTGTTTCTCAATTGTTGAGTACACCGGCCACCCACTCAGCCTTGAATCCGATGATCCGAGCGGACACAGAGGAAGTGGGATCGAGCGTGGCCAGTCAAGTGATCTCAACCGGCATCCGAAGCCTAGCATTACACCTCTCACCGGGTGAAAAAGGGGGGGGGTATAGCAGCAGCGAGACACTCACCCCACCTTAACCAGCAAACTATCACTCAACCATCACTCTACATACCTTCGCACTTTCATCACTCCTATCTATGGACTTTTCCCTCACACTCCCCCATACCAAGACTGCTAGTCAAGGAATAGAAGTAGAAATTATGAGGTAAAAGTCCCCCAAAAAAAATGAAAGTCGCATAAGTACAAATATTCTACTGACTGTCACGACTTAACCAGTCAGAGAAATAATTAGATGAACCATTGATATACACAATATGAAACTTAAAAGCCTGGAGTGCCAATGTCCACCTCAAGAGGCGACTGTTGGTTCCCTTAAAAGTTTCTAGGTATACCAATGGTTTATGATCTGTTTCAAGAATGAATTCTTTCCCCAGTAAATAGAACTTAAGTTTGGAGATACCCCACACAAGGGCTAAGCATTCCTTTTCAATGGTTGAGTATCTAGTTTCGGCCGGTAGAAGTTTACGACTAAGGAAGCATACAGGAAAAGGGGTACCGTCATGATACTGCAATAATACTGCACCTAAACCTGTATTGGAGGCATCAGTTCTTAAGCAAAAAGGTTTGCTAAGATCTGGAATCTTAAGTATGGGACCTTTAGAGAATATTTCTTTAAGTTTATTAAACTTTTCTCGAGCTATGTCGGAAAGTTCCAGAGGTTCCCTCACAGACTTCTTAAGGTAGTCCGATAAACTTCCGGTGAGGTTAGTAATATTGGGGATAAATTTAGCATAGAAATTAACAGAACCGAGGAAGCTACGCATAAGTTTTTTCGTTCTTGGGAATTTAAACTCTGTTAAGGCTTTGATTTTCTGGGGAAGAGGTTGCAAGGAGTTATTTGCTAGAACAAAGCCTAGATATCTAATCTGGTTGTATGCCAGAAAGCACTTCTTTGGTTTTGCAGTGAGGCCATGTGCACGTAACCTGCGCAAGACTGACGTCAAAGTCTGGATGTGTTCATCCCAAGTAGATGTCATGACGTAAATATTGTCAAAATAAACTGACACGTTAGGCATATCACCCAGAACTTTCTTCATCAGTCTTACGTAGGTAGCACAGGCTGTTACGAGACCAAAAGGCATTGTCCTATATTGCATGAGACCTTGGTGGGTAGGGAAGGCGGTGTACTGCTTGGATGAAGGGTCTAACTTAACTTGATGATATGCTTGTGCGATATCAATTTCTGTAAAGAAAGTGGCATCATAAAATTTATGGAGGTCGTTATCTATGATAGGCATAGGTTCAGCATCCCACCGAGTGATAGCATTCAGTCCTCTAAAATCGATAGCAAGTCTATAGGAATTATCTTCTTTCTTAACCATGACCACTGGTGAACAATATGAAGAAACTGAAGGTTCTATGATGTTAAGTTTTAATAATCTGTCTACTTCTCGGTCGAATGCCTCCCTAAGATGAACTGGCACAGGGTATAGTTTGCGTTTGATGGGAGTGTCAGTGACTAAATTAATCTTATGGATAACCGTGGAGGTTAACCCAGGAATGTCAGTAAAGACATCTGAAAAAGCCTTTACACATTTAAGGATATCATGTTTCTTGCCTCTGTCCAGTGAATCATTAATATTTAAGTTAGTAGGAACTGAGGGTTCTAGAGTTACAACATCAGGCAGTTCCTCATCTTCTACCTCAGATGTGTCAATAACACACACATTACACTCCTCCGGTATTGACTCATGTTTATGAGGAAAAACAACATCAAAAGTATTCAGACAATTTACAGTGTTTCTCCTGTAATACTTCTTAAGAATGTTTATATGATACAGCTTAGGCTTCCCCTTGACTTCAATGAGGTAATCAACCTTCCCACAAATCTTTAGTACTTTGTAAGGGCCTTTCCAGGACACTAATAATTTATTTGTCTTTATGGGTAAAAGTACCAGAACTTCATCACCTACATTAAAACTTCTCCTCTGACTTTTTGCATCAAAATAGGTTTTATATTGGTTCATGGATAAAGTTAAGTTTTGAGACACTAAGTCAGAGGTCTCCTCTAGTTTCTCTCTTTCAATTTTTTCTTTCTCCTTTCTCTCTTCTCTTTCAATTCTCTCTCTCTCCTTTTTCTCTTCTCTTTCAATTCTTTCTCTCTCCTTTTTCTCTTCTCTTTCAATTCTTTCTCTCTCCTTTTTCTCTTCTTGTTCCCTTTCTAACTGTCTCTCTTGTTTCTCTCGATCTCTTTCTAACTGTCTCTCCTGTTTCTCTCTCTCTCAATTTCATTCTTTTTTTCCTGAATCTTAGTAGTTATGGAAGTATCTAAAGTTTTCCCCGAAATACCTAGCTTCATCCCAGCATTCATCCAGAACTGGTATTCCTCCATACTAACCGGGATAACTTAACTTACTGGGTGAATGAAACAGATATAATAGAAAACGGAGGGTTCAAATCCTGCTCCGCTACAACTGTACACACAAAACCGGAGGGTTCAATCCCTACTTCGATTTATACAGTATAAATTTGACCGGAGGGTTCTATGCCAGCTCCGACCAACCAGTAAGGAGAATGGGATCACTTGACCATCCACTCTTCCCACTATAATCAAGAGTGTCCTATGACAGTTCCCTTGATATAACATACAAGAACTCAATGAAGAAGATTTATCACTGGAAAATCTCGGATCCCTAGAGTCTATTCCTAAAATAATCTTCAAGCTCAAAACAAAGGTGACAGAAGTAACTAGCACATCCTGCCAAGGTCGCCACTTGTGAAGGTTGTCGCCAATCTTCTCAGGAAAAGTATAATAGAAAAAGACTAATAACAAGAAAAATAAACACTTTATTTTAATAGAATGAAATTTAAATAATAAAAACTTAAATATGATTATAATAATCCTATATTAAAGAAAATGAAAAATGAAAACAAAAATATATATGATTCAAAGCTAAATATTTACAGCTGTGGACGTTATCACTGAAGCAATGAATCTCAAGAGAACTCCGTGGTGGTGGTAGTAGTGTTGTTGTTGTTGTTGTTGTTGTCTCTAGTTTTACCACAAATCCGACAGTCTTCCAAAACTGTTACAATGTCACATATGCTGTAAGGGACTCAGTTGAAAGTTGTCCCTAGTGACGTCCAGTTGCCTGATGTTCTTTTGTCCTGGTTAAACCTGGTGGTGATTCAGAAATCGTGATCGTTGCTCTGTTTCTCAATTGTTGAGTACACCGGCCACCCACTCAGCCTTGAATCCGATGATCCGAGCGGACACAGAGGAAGTGGGATCGAGCGTGGCCAGTCAAGTGATCTCAACCGGCATCCGAAGCCTAGCATTACACCTCTCACCGGGTGAAAAAGGAGGGGGGGTATAGCAGCAGCGAGACACTCACCCCACCTTAACCAGCAAACTATCACTCAACCATCACTCTACATACCTTCGCACTTTCATCACTCCTATCTATGGACTTTTCCCTCACAGTCCCCTTGTTTCTGTGTTCCCTCTCTGGAACACCCTGTCACTGTCTAACTTGTCGATTCCCCGCAGTATTTTGTATGTCGTTATCATGTCTCCTCTGACCCTTCTTTCCTCCAGTGTTGTTAGTCCTATTTCCCTCAACCTTTCCTCATAGGACAGACCCCTGAGTTGTGGAACTAACCTTGTCACAAACCTTTGCACTTTCTTTAGTTTCTTTACGTGCTTGACCAGGTGTGGGTTCCAGACTGGTGCTGCATATTCTAGTATCGGCCTGACATACGCAGTGTACAGTGTCTTGAACGATTCCTTGTTAAGGTAATGGAACGCTAATCTTAGGTTTGCCAGTCGCCCATATGCTGCCGCAGTTAATGGTTGATGTGTGCCTCTGGAGACGTGCTTGGCGTTATACTCACCCCAAGGTCATTCTCATTTGCCGATGTTTGTAGCCTTTGCCAGCCTAGCCTGTACTCTGTCAGCGGTCTTCTTTGCCCTTCTCCGATCTTCATGACTTTGCATTTGGTGGGATTGAATTTGAGAAGCCAGTTGCTAGACCAGATGTCAAGCTTGTCCAGGTCTGTTTGAAGTCCTGCTTGGTCCTCTTCCGATGTGATTCTCCTCATTAATTTCACATCATCGGCGAACAGAGACACTTCTGAGTCTATCCCATCCGTCATGTCATTTACATATACCAAGAATAACACTGGTCCTAGGAATGACCCCTGCGGTACGCCGCTCGTCACAGGCGCCCACTGTGATACCTCATCATGCAACATGACCCGTTGTTGCCTCCCTGTGAGCTATTCCCTGATCCATTCCAGTGCCCTTCCTGTTATACATGCTTGTTCTTCCAACTTCTTTACTAATCTCATGTGAGGAACTGTGTTGAAGGCCTTCCTGCAGTCCAGGAAAATGCAATCAGCCCACCCTTCTCTCTCTTGCCTTACCTCTGTTACTTTATCATAGAACTCTAGGAGGTTTGTTACACAGGATTTGCCTTCCCGGAATCCGTGCTGTCTGTTGTTCATTATCCTGTTCAGCTCGAGGTGCTCCACCATTCTTTTCCTGATGATTTTCTCCAGGACTTTCCACACTATACATGTAAGTGACACCGGTCTATAGTTTAATGCCTCTTTTCTGTCTCCTTTTTTAAAGATGGGGACTACGTTGGCCTTCTTCCATACCTCAGGTATCTGCCCATTTTCAAGGGATGTGTTGAATATTATTGTAAGTGGCACACTCAGTACCTCAGCTCCTTCCCAAAGAACCCACGGGGAGATATTGTCCGGACCCATTGCCTTTGAGGTATCAAGGTCACTGAGTAACTGCTTCACCTCTTCCTCAGTTGTGTGTATGCCCTCTTGCACTTGATACATCCCTTGTTGGTGACGCACCCCGTCCTGTCTACCCAGCTGCCTTCCTACCTCCACTGTGAATACATCCTTAAACCTCAAGTTGAGCTCCTCACATACCTCTTGATTGTTACTTGTGAGTTCCCCATCTTCTCTCCTCAGCCTTATCACCTGGTCTTTAACTGTTGTCTTCCTTCTGATGTGACTGTACATGAGTTTCGGGTCAGACTTAACTTTCGATGCTATGTCGTTTTCGTACTGTTTCTGGGCCTCCCTCCGTATCTGTGCATACTCGTTTCTAGCTCTTCTACTAATCTGTTTGTTTACTTGGGTTCTTTGCCTTCTGTACCTTTTCCATTCTCTGACACTCTGATTCTTTGCCTCTCTGCACCTTTGGGTAAACCAGGGGCTCTTTCTGGCCTTCCCGTTTAATCTTTTTCCTTTGGGTATAAACCGTTCCTCTGCCTCCTTGCACTTTGCCCCTACGTATTCCATCATTTCATTAATTGTCTGTCCGTCCATTTCCCTTTCCCACTGAACCTCCTGTAGGAAATTCCTCATGCCTGTGTAGTTTCCTCTTTTAAAATCTGGTTTGTCTCTTTCGGTACAGTTTTCCCTCTCCACCTATAGCTCTACAATGTACTCAAAGCTCAGCACCATATGGTCACTGGCTCCCAGGGGGCTCTCGTGTGTTATGTCTTCAATATCTGAGCTGTTCAGGGTGAATAAAAGGTCCAGTCTTGCTGGTTCATCTTCTCCTCTCACTCTGGTCGTGTCCCTGACATGTTGGTGCATCAGGTTTTCCAGTACCGCATCCATCATCTTGGCTCTCCAAGTTTCTGGACCCCCACGTGGATCTTGGTTCTCCCAGTCGATCTCCCTGTGGTTGAAATTGCCCATGACCAGTAGCTTCGCTCTGCTCATGTGCACTTTTCTTGCCACCTCCGCCAGAGTGTCCACCATCGCTCTGTTGTTCTCATCATATTCCTCACCTGGCCTCCTGCAGTTCTCTGGTGGGTTATACATCACTGCAATGATTATCTTGTGCTCCCCAGACTGGATGATACCTACTATGAAGTCCCTTTCTCTACACGCCTCCATTCCTTCCATTTCCTCGAATCTCCAACGGGTCCTTACAAGCAGTGCGACCCCTAATCCCCCCTGCTCCTTCTATCTTTCCTCAGGATCTGATATCCCTGTGGGAAGATTGCATCTGATACTGTCTCATTTAGTTTAGTTTCTGTGACAGCTACGATGTCTGGGGACACCTCACCTATTCTTTCATTCCACTCTTCATACTTATTCGTAATTCCATCCGCGTTTGTGTACCAAACCTTCAACCTTGTTTCCAATACTGTGTCCTTGGGGAGATCTTGGTGGGTTGGGGGTGTGGGCAGGGTGCCCATAGGGGGTAACAGCATGGGTGGGGGGATTGTATGATTGGGGTATGGGTTGGTGGGGTGGAGTTTGTGGTGGGGGTGGAGGGCAGCTGTGATGGTGGGTTTTGGGTTGCTGGGGTGGGGACAGGGGGACTGATGAGTGTGTGGGGTGTTAAAGTGTATGGTTGTCGTGGGGTTTTTGTGATTTGAGGCCCACCGTGGGTACTTCCAGTGTGTGTGTTTGTCCTGCTTGGGCTTGGTGTCCTCCGTATCTCGCTGTCTCCTCTCTCTCTCTCCTCTCTTCGCCTTCTTATCTGCTCCTTCCGGGCCTCCCTTTCTTCCTGCATTCTGTCCCAATCTAGGTATACATTCCGGTACCCCTGATTCGTCCTCAGCCGTGCTTTCTCTTGCAGGATCGTGTGTGTGTGTGTGTATGTGTATGAATGTGTGTGTGTGTTTACTCACCTAATTGTACTCACCTAATTGTGATTGCAGGGGTCGAGAATCAACTCCTGGCCCCGCCTCTTCACTGTCTGCTACTGGGTCTCTTCTCTTCCTGCTCCATGAGCTTTATCATACCTTGTCTTAAAACTATGTATGGGTCCTGCCTCCAC
This sequence comes from Cherax destructor, assembly GCA_009830355.1. Lineage (NCBI taxonomy): Eukaryota > Metazoa > Arthropoda > Malacostraca > Decapoda > Parastacidae > Cherax > Cherax destructor. The sequence goes on along the minus strand of WNWK01020964.1, from coordinate 25,996 downwards.
TATATTGTTTGCTAGACTATTCCACTTCCTGACTACTCTGTGGCTGAAGAAATGCTTCCTAACATCCCTTTGACTCATCTGAGTTTTCAGCTTCCAATTATGCCCTCTTTTTTCTGTGTTCCCTCTCTGGAACATCCTGTCACTATCTACCTTGTCGATTCTTCACAGTATTTTGTATGTCGTTATCATGTCTCTTCTAACCCTTCTGTCCTCCAGTGTTGTTAGTCCTATTTCCCTCAACTTTTCTTCATAGGACAGTCCCCTGAGTTGTGGAACTAACCTTGTCGCAAACCTTTGTACTTTCTCTAATTTCTTGACGTGCTTGACCAGGTGTAGGTTCTAGACTGGTGCTGCATACTCTAGTATGGGCCTGATGTACACGGTGTACAGTGTCTTGAACGATTCCTTGTTAAGGTAACGGTACGCTAATCTTAGGTTTGCCAGTCGCCCATATGCTGCCGCAGTTATCTGGTTGATGTGTGCTTCCGGAGACGTACTTGGTGTTATACTCACCCCAAGGTCTTTCTCCTTTGGCGAGGTTTGTAGCCTTTGTCCACCTAGCCTGTACTCTGTCAGCAGTCTTCTTTGCCCTTCTCCGATCTTCATGACTTTGCATTTAGTGGGATTAAATTCGAGAAGCCAGTTGCTAGACAAGATGTCAAGCTTGTCCAGGTCTCTTTGAAGTCCTGCTTGGTCCTCATTCGATTTGATTCTCCTCATTAATTTCACATCATCTGCGAACAGAGACACTTCTGAGTCTTTCCCGTCCGTCATGTCATTCACATATACCAAGAATAGAACTGGTCCTAGGACTGACCCCTCCGGTACCCTGCTCACACAGGCACCCATGTGTGTGTGTGTTAGTTAGTTACCATTTTGTCCTAGGCACATGTCGATTTGACACTAGGCCTGCTGTATGTATCTCTGTGTGTAAAGAAACACTTTGAAATATTTCCGCCCTGTGTGTGTGTATATGTGTGAGTGTACTCACCTAATTGTGGTTGTGTGTGTGAGTGTGTGTGTGTGTGTATGTGTGTGTGTGTATGTGTGTGTTAGTTACCATTTTGTCCTAGGCACATGGCGTGTATGTGTGTACTCACCTAATTGTACTCACCTAATTATGGTTGCAGGGGTCGAGACTCAGCTCCTGGCCCCGCCTCTTCGCTGTCCGCTACTGGGTCTCTGCTCTCCCTGCTCCATGAGCTTTATCATACCTCGTCTTAAAACTGTGTGTGTGTGTGTGTGTGTGTGTGTGACCCAACAATTAATATTTGCACCAAGAACTCATTACAGTTGTGACCAGGTGTGGACTAGTGAATTGCTCATTACCTTATAATTTGTTCATGATTGTAACCATGTATAAACATAAGTAAATTTACTTACATGATTCATTACCTTTGTAACTTGTGAGTTCATTAGCTTTGTAACTTGCTCAGCTATCAAAACTTTGGGGCCCAGTCCCTGGACCCATTATGTACCTCTGTAATCTTTTGACTACCACCCATAGGATGGGTTTGGGGTGCATAATAAAATATTAAACTAAAGACCCACCGTATGGGGGTCATGGTGCTGGTACCCAAGGGGCAGGAGGGGGAGTCAATTAGAGATTATCGTGCAATATAGTTGATGTGTGCTGATTACAAAATTTTTGCTAGAATAATAGGAAATAGAATTAAGAAGGTACTGGGGAGAATTATAGATCAGGGGCAATTTGGCATTCAGGAGTGCAGCATGTGTACTGGACATGGTAGGATACAGGACTTTATAGAAGGTCGGGAAGGTGGGGGGGTCCTGTCATAAGCTGGCAAACAGCTTATGACAGTGTAGAGAGGGGTATGTTACAGTCGATATTGCAGAAGCAGGGGTTTCGTGAAGAGCTAGTGGCATGGGTAAATACCTTGTATAACGGAGCTTTGGTGCGAGTACAGGTGAATGGGAGGGTGGGGGACGTGGTGAGTACTGGACGGTGTTTGCGACAGGGATGTCTCTTGTCGCAAATACTGTTTGCATGAACATAAGAAAGGAGGAACACTGCAGCAGGCCTGTTGGCCCATACTAGGCATGTCCTTCACATTCTATCCCACTAACAGAATATTTTTTCAAACCAATCTTCAATGCTACCCAAGAAGTGAGCTTTGATAATTCTATTTACTCATGTGCAATTCCCACTCAAATCCAACCCCTCACACTCATGAATTTATCCAACCTAAATTTGAAACTACCCAAGGTCCTTGCTTCAATAACCCTATTAGGCAGACTGTTCCACTCATCAACTACCCTATTTCCAAACCAATACTTTAGTATATCCTTTCTAAATCTAAACTTATCTAATTTGAATCCATTATTGCGGGTTCTCTTGGTGAGATATTCTCAAGACCTTATTTATATCCCCTTTGTTAATACCCATTTTCCACTTGTATACTTCGATCATGTCTCCCCTCATTCTTCGTCTTACAAGTGAATGTAATTTTAGGGTCTACAATCTTTCATCATACGGATATGGGGTGCACAATAAACTAGCCACTTCGGTGGCAAAATCTATCTCATACGGAAGATTTCTAATGCTATGTATTAATTTAGTCATTCTACGCTGAATGTTTTCTAATGAATTAATATCCATTCTGTAATATGGAGACCAGAATTGAGCTGCATAATCTAGGTGAGGCCTAGATTATGCAGCTGTAATATAACCTCTGTACTTCTGTTGCTTACACTTCTTGATATAAATCCCAGTAATCTGTTTGCCTTATTACATACGCTTAGGCATTGCTGTCTTGGTTTAAGGTTGCTGCTTACCATAACCCCCAATCTGTATGGCTAAGTTCTATGTTATTTAACTTATAAGTGCTTGGGTTATGGACACTCCCATTTTATCGGTTAATTGCAGAAGACGTAGGGGAGGGAAGAGCAGAGAACGGTAGTGCAACAGGTATAGTGGGATATGTAGACTATACAACTGTCTTAGTGGGAGGGGAGGAGGGGCTTTAAAATGTAGGCAGGATTATACATATTTTCGGGATGCGATTGGGATGAAGGTCAACCGAGCTAAATCTAAATTGTTGGAGGTGGGCACATGGGTGGGGAGAGAATTAGGGGCTAGGTACGTGTGGACCGTCGTGGAGAGTTTGAAAATATGTGGAGTAGTTTATACGAATGACACACAGATGGCTAGGAGGGAAAAATTCATCTGCAGGGGTGGGGGGTGCCTTGCGATGGATGGTAGGATGGAGACCGGGGGATATTTCCTTGTTGCAACAAGTGATCGGGGTTAATACACTTATATATAGCAAATTATGGCATGTGACAGCAATATATCCTTTGATTGCCGGGGATGTGCAGGAGTTACAGAGGTGGGTCTTAAGGTATGTTTGAGGGTATAGGCAGCCTTGGTTGCAGGTTGCATAAGGAGGTGGTCATGTCATGGGTGGGGTTTGGAGGGATGGGGTTTATTCCCTTACAAAGGTGGCTGCAGGGAGTGTATGAAACAGAGGTATATAGGGTGGGGGGAAGCATGGTAGGAGGGTTGGGATGATGATGGGATGACATTAAAAGGTGGTGGGGAGGGAGGGAGTTAAAGGTGTGTGAGGCAATGTTGAGGCTTTTATTAACTGTATGGGAGAATCGGAGATTGAGGGTAGGTTTTTTGGGGAGGGTGGGAGGAATGATGGAGGTAGTGCAGGGGGAAGCTACTTACTCGATGTATGGACTGATGAAGCCACTGTGTGGCGAAACGTTTCCTCAATAAAGATACCCAAGTGTTGCATATGTGTCTAATTTACCAACTCGTCGGTTCTCTGAACCATTCATTCACATCCTGTCTGACACTGCAACATCTTGGTATCTTAATACATGGATTTCTTCGCTTGCCTATTCCTTGGGCACGACCTACTTCCACATTGAACAAATGTGACACCTCCTACAACTGCTGCACCTCTCCTGTCTACAGTATATAAGCTTCCTCTGCTCATATGCTGTTATTCTATTCAAGATTGATGGACTGACAACATCGACTCAAGATTGAGGGCCTGACAACCTCACACTCCTGTTCTTCACGATTCTCCTTTGTATGGACTGATGAAGCCACTGTGTGGCGAAACGTTTCCTCAATAAAGATACCCAAGTGTTGCATATGTGTCTAATTTACAAACTTGTCGGTTCTCTGAACCATTCATTCACTTACTCGATGTATAATTGGAGGGGGTCTTGGGAGGGGTTTAGAACATAAGAAAGGAGGAACACTGCAGCAGGCCTGTTGGCCCATACTAGGCAAGTCCTTCACATACCCAACCCATTAACAGAATAAACGCTACCCAAGCAATAAGCTTTGCCAATGGTAATTACTCATGTGCAAGTCCCACTCAAATCCAACCCCTATCACTAATGGAAAAATAAACACATAAGCAGTATAATGTGATCCTTTATTGACAACGTTTCGCCCACGCAGTGGGCTTTATCGAGTCACAGACAGATCTACCTGGAAAATGAGCAACATAGAGATATATATAGGGTACAGTCAGGTGGAGAATGCTGGGTCAGGTGGAGAAAGCTGCATGTGAGTCTTAAAAGTAGTGTGAAAACATGGTGTGACTTAAAGGACCTGCAGTGTACCATTCTTGAGTTCTAGGTGGGATAGCGTTGAAGAAGTTTCTTGGCAATAGGTTCAGCTATGTTGTAGAAGCCGTTGTTCTGGTTGAAGTTGTTGGATATACAGATGAGTGATGGTTCTAGGATTCTTCGGTATTGCGTGTTGTCTTCTGGCGATGAGTCTTGCGTTTCTGTAGTTGATTAAATGGTTGTGTAAATTTCGGTGTTGAACACAGGCATTTCTTGAGTCGTCAGATCTGCCTGCGTACTGGTGTTCTGAAATGCGTGTTTGTAGGTCTCTGGATGTTTCGCCAACGTATAATTTGCTGCAGCCATTACAAGGGATTGTGTATACCCCTGCCGTGGATTGAAGTTTTTCCTGTCTGTTACTGGTAATCACATTATACTGCTTATGTGTTTATTTTTCCATTGTGTCGGTATTTTATACCATTTATATCCCTATCACTAATGTATTTATCCAACCTAAATTTGAAACTACCCAAGGTCTTAGTTTCAATAACCCTACTAGGCAGACTGTTCCACTCATCAACTACCCTGCAGTATACGTGGAGAGAGTTCCAGGGATCAACGGCCCTGTGGCCTGGTCTGTGACGAGGCCTCATGTTGGATCAGAGCCTGATCAACCAGGCTGTTACTGCTAGCTGCACGCAGTCCAACATACGAACCACAGCCTGGCTGGTCAGGTACCGACTTTAGGTGCCTGATCAACCAGGCTGTTACTGCTGGCCGCACACAGTCCAACATACGAATCACAGCCTGGCTGGTCAGGTACCGACTTTAGGTGCCTGTCCAGTGCCTGCTTCAAGACAGCCAGGGGTTTGTTGAAGATGAGGTCCAGCATATTCTCTAATCTTGTGGGCTCTACTATATGCTGGTTTAAGGTGAACTTGGTGCAGAGATTTAAAAGTTCATGCATGTGTGAATTTTCATCTGAGCTGCCTCCTGGTGTTATCTCTGCTACCACATTGTTTGCAATGTTCCTCCATTTTAGGTGCCTGAGGTTGAAATCCCCCAGTAGCAAAATGTTGGGGGCTAGAACATTTTCCAGACAGTGGTCAATTTTCAGAAGCTGTTCCTGGAATTGTTGGGACGTTGCATCCGGGGGCTTGTAGACAACCAGGTTTTGATTCTCGACCTTTATTGCTAATACTTCAACTACATCATTTGAGGCATTTAGTAGTTCTGAATGTGTAGTTTTTAAATAAAATATAAAAAAAAAGTTCCTAGAATTTCTGAGAGGGTTTTCCAGGTCTTTTTCATATCACCTTTAAAGTTATGTAATCTGTTCTCATAATAAAAAATTTTAACCTTGTTATCAGGCTGGTTAGGTTTGATGAGTAACGTTTTGTTTGGTCTCTTGTTATTTGACCCATTCTCTACTGTTTTTCATATAGGTGTTTTATATTAATGGATTTGAGAACACTGGGTGTTAGCCAGGGACTGTTTAGTCTCTTAACTGTGATCTGTTTAGTTTTTTTTAGGGCAATGCATGTTATAGAGGTATTGGCTCTTTTTAAGAAAATTATTAATACATATGTCAGTATCTGTATGGATGTCTACCTCGGTTTGCCAGTCGAGGTTTAACATACCTGGCGTTTACCTGGAGAGAATTCCAGGGGTCAACGCCCCTGCAGCCCGGTCTGTGACCAGGCCTCCTGTTGGACCAGAGCCTGATCAACCAGGCTGTTACTGCTGGCCGCACGCAGTCCAACGTACGAACCACAGCCTGGCTGGTCAGGTACCGACTTTAGGTGCCTGTCCAGTGCCTGCTTGAAGACAGTCAGGGGTTTGTTCGTAATCCCCTGATGTATGCTGGGAGGCAGTTGATCAATCTTGGGCCCCTGACACTTATTGTTTTGTCCCTCAACGTGCTAGTGGCACCCCTGCTCTTCACTAGGGGGATGTTACATCGCCTGCCGAGTCTTTTGCTTTCGTAGGGAGTGATTTTTGTGTGCAAGTTTGGTACTAAGCCCTCGAGAATTTTCCATGTGTATATAATAATGTATCTCTCCCTCCTGCGTTCTAGAGAGTACAGGTTTAGGAACTTCAAGCGTTCCCAGTAATTGAGGTGGTTTATCGCAGTTATGCGTGCCGTGAAAGTTCTCTGCACATTTTCAAGGTCAGCAATTTCACCCGCGTTGAAAGGTGCAGTTAGTGTGCAGCAATATTCCAGCCTAGATAGAACAAGCGATCTGTAAAGTGTCAACATGGGCTTGGTATCCCTGGTTTTGAAGGTTCTCATTATCCATCCTGTCATTTTTCGAGCAGATGCAATTCCTACTTTGTTATGGTCCTTGAAGGTGAGATCCTCTGACATGATCACTCCCAGGTCTTTGACATTAGTTTTTCGCTCTATTGTGTGGTTGGAATTATTTTTGTACTCCGATGAGATTTTAATTTCTTCACGTTTTCCGTATCCGAGTAATTGAAATTTCTCATCATTGAACTTCATATTGTTTTCTGCAGCCCATTTAAAGATTTGGTTTATGTCTGCTTGGAGTCTTGAAGTGTCTTCAACGGTGGACACTGTCATACAGATTCGGGTGTCATCTGCAAAGGAAGACACAGCACTGTGGCTTATATCCCTGTCAATGTCTGATATGAGGATGAAGAATAGGATGTTAAATTAGACACATATGCAACACTTGGGTATCTTTATTGAGGAAACGTTTCGCCACACAGTGGCTTCATCAGTCCAATACAAAGTAGAAAGGTGTAAGGAGAGGAGGAGTTTGAGGTTATCAGTCCTCGGCCTGGAGTCGATGTGTTCAGTCCATCAATCTTGTTAGAAGTGTAGCACAAGGCCGTAGAGGTGGCTTATATGCTGTAATCAGGTGAGATGCAGCAGGAGGAGGCAGGTCATAGTGGTATCAACCACTAGTCGAAGTAAGTCCTTGTCCAAAGGTTTGGACAAATGTTGAAGAATCCCTTTGTATCAAGATCCCAAGAAGTTGCTGTGTCAGACAGGATGTAGATGAATGGTTCAGAGAACCGACAAGTTGAAGACATGCAACACTTGGGCACTTATTGAGGAAAGTTGCACACAGTGGCTTCATCAGTCAATACAGTAGAAGTGTAGGAGAGAGGAGTTTGAGTCAGTCTGCCTGAGTCGATGTGTCAGTCCATCATCTTGTTAGAGTAGACAGGCCGAGAGGTGGCTATATGCTGTAATCAGGTGAGATGCAGCAGGAGGACTTACTCGACTAGTGGTTGATACCACTATGACCTGCCTCCTCCTGCTACATCTCACCTGATTACAGCATATAAGCCACCTCTACGGCCTTGTGCTACACTTCTAACAAGATTGATGGACTGAACACATCGACTCCAGGCCGAGGGACTGATAACCTCAAACTCCTCCCTCTCCTTACACCTTCTACTTTGTATTGACTGATGAAGCCACTGTGTGGCGAAACGTTTCCTCAATAAAGATACCCAAGTGTTGCATATGTGTCTAATTTAACAACTTGTCGGTTCTCTGAACCATTCATCTACAAGAATAGGATGGGAGCAAGTACTGTGCCTTGTGGAACAGAGCTTTTCACAGTAGCTGCCTCAGACTTTACTCTGTTGACTACTGCTCTTTGTGTTCTACATGTTAGGAAATTATAGATCCATCTACCAACTTTTCCTGTTATTCCTTTATCACGCATTTTGTGTGCTATTACACCATGGTCACACTTGTCAAAGGCTTTTGCAAAATCTGTGTATATAACATCTGCATTATGTTTATCTTCTAGAGCATCCAGGACTTTGTCGTAGTGGTCCAGTAGTTGGGACAGACAGGAGCGGCCTGCTCTAAACCCATGCTGTCCTGGGTTGTTCAATTGTGGGTATCTAGATGGGTGGCGATCTTGCTTCTTAGAACCCTTTCAAAGATTTTTATGATATGGGACGTTAGCACAATTGGTCTGTAGTTCTTTGCTATTGCTTTACTGCCCCCTTTGTGGAGTGGGGCTGTCTCTTGTTTTTAGTAACTGCGGGACGATCCCAGTGTCCATGCTCCCTCTCCATAGGATGCTAAAAGCATGTGATAGGGGCTTCTTGCAGTTCTTGATGAACACGGAGTTCCATGAGTCTGGGCCTTGAGCGGAGTGCATAAGCATGTCATTTATTGCCTTTTCGAAGTCATTTGGCGTCGTGGTGATGTCAGAAAGGGATGCATCTGTCAAGTTCTGTGGCACTCTCATAAAAAAATCATTTAGGTTTTCGATTTTCAGTCTGGTTAGTGGCTCGCTGAGACTTAAGTAACTCACTCATTTCCTTGCTGTCATCTGTGTAGGACCCATCCCGTTTAAGTAGGGGCCCAATACTTGTTGTTGTTCTAGACTTTGATTTTGCATAGGAAAAGAAATACTTTGGGTTTCTTTCAATTTCATTTATGGCTTTTAGTTCTTCCCGTTTTTGGGTATGTCCAAATGAGACCGAACTGTAGAATAAAATCACATCGATATTAAAAGATGACAACACCTAATCGGACTTCATAAAAAACATGACAGCTTTCTATAACAGTTGGGAAAGTAAAAATCAGGGCCAGATGGGGCTACCGCCCTGGTACAGATGTTGAAATGGTAGCCATTAAATGTAAGAATGGAGAAATAAATGATGGTGACCTGAAGAAGAACAGTAGCTCTAGTGAAATATATGATAGGGAAACAGGTGTAGACAAGGACACACACAAAACAGTGTTACAAACTAGCAATACCACGGTAGATAGTAAACAAGGGGATGCCCAGGGAAGTACTGAAGATAAATTACCGGAAAAAGTTGAAGGCTCCATTGTTAACATTAGTAACGAAGACAGACACGAGACAGGAACACACCCACCAATGGGGAACATAGTCACAAAAACAGGGCAAACGGAAACCAGGCCTATGTGAATATTATGCTCTTGGTATCTGCAGGCATGGAAAATCTGGGAAATCAGATGGGACATACAATTATGATCACCCCATAAAATGCCGTGCCCATACGAAAACAGGAAAATGCACCCTCCCGTCCTGTAAGTTTTTCCACCCTGAAATGTGCCACACATCAATTCAGGAAAGACAGTGCTATAACTTATATTGCCAGGCATACCACCTAAAGAGTACGAGGCGACACAGAACATCCAGACCATGGCAAAACCTGGTGGCCACAGCCACACCGAGAGAGAGGTTTTTAGTGCCAGGAAGGAAAAAAGCTGGCAGGAAATGACAGAAATTGTACACCAACTGCAATAACTTCTGGAGTGGAATCACAGTCAATGGCCTCCACTCCAATACAACAGATATTAGTGCCAGGAAAAAAGACCCCCTCCCCCATACCACCAATCCAACAACATTCATCTTTGCAAATATTCAGGGTCTAAAGCCAGCAACAAACAACAAAATACCTTACATCCGTGGACTCCTCACAAAGTCAAATGCTATGTTTGCGGCTTTCACAGAGACCCACATAAGGGATCACTTGGACAATGAAATATGGATCCCTGGCTACATCCTATACAGATGTGACAGAGTGAACAGGCAAAAAGGGGGGGTTGGCCTGTATATCACAGAGTCACCTATATGTTCAGAACTACTAAATGCCTCAAATGATGTAGTTGAAGTATTAGCAATAAAGATCAAGAATCAAAACCTGGTCATCGTGGTTGTAATCAAGCCTTCGGATGCAACGTCCCAACAATTCCAGGAACAGCTTCTGAAAATTGACCACTGTCTGGAAAATCTTCTAGCTCCTGCCCCCAACATCTTGCTACTGGGGATTTCAACCTAAGGCACCTAAATGGAGGAGCATTGCAAACAATGTGGTAGCAGAGATAACACCAGGAGGCAGCTCAGATGAAAACTCGCACACACATGAACTTTTAAATCTGTGCACCAAATTCACCTTAAACCAGCAAATAGTAGAGCCTACAAGATTAGATAATACGCTGAACCTCATCTTCACCATCATTGATGATCTGATACGAAATGTCATCATATCAAAAACAATAAACTCAGATCACAATGTAATAGAGGTCCAGACATGCATGCAGGGAGCCCAAGATCAACAAAATGTAATCAGCTGCGAGGGAGCCTTCTCCAAATTCAACTTCAATAACAAAACATAAGATGGGACCATGTAAACCAAGTCCTAAATGATATACAATGGGAAGATAGCCTAAGCATCACGGATCCTAACCTATGTCTAGAACAAATTAACTCTGTGGCACTTGAGGTTTGCTCAAGGCAAATTCCCTTAAGAAAAAGGAGGAAAAGATGCAAACTAGAAAGAGAGAGGCGCTCCCTATACAGACGAAGGCACAGAATAACGGAGCGGCTACAAGAGGCCAATATATCTGAAATACGAAGGGAAACACTAGTCAGAGAAATAGCAAACATCGAAATAAAACTAAAGGAATCTTACAGGAATCAAGAAACGCGGGAAGAACTAAAAGCCATAAACGAAATTGAAAGAAGCCCAAAGTATTTCTTTTCTTATGCAAAGTCAAAGTCGAGAACAACAACCAGTATTGGGCCCCTACTTAAACGGGATGGGTCCTACACAGATGACAGCAAGGAAATGAGTGAGTTACTTAAGTCCCAGTATGACTCAGTTTTTAGCGAGCCGCTAACCAGACTGAAAATCGAAGACCTGAATGATTATTTTTATGAGAGTGCCACAGAACTTGACTGACGCATGCCTATCTGACATCACCCTAACGCCAAATGACTTCGAAAAGGCAATAAATGACATGCCCATGCACTCCGCTCCAGGCCCAGACTCATGGAACTCTGTGTTCATCAAGAACTGCAAGAACCCCTATCACGTGCTTTTAACATCCTATGGAGAGGGAGCATGGATACTGGGGTCGTCCCGCAGTTACTAAAAACAACAGACATAGCCCCACTCCACAAAGGGGGCAGTAAAGCAATAGCAAAGAACTGCAGACCAATAGCGCTAACGTCCCATATCATAAAAATCTTTGAAAGGGTTCTAAGAAGCAGGATCGCCACTCATCTAGATACCCATCAATTACACAACCCAGGGCAGCACGGGTTTAGAGCAGGTCGCTCCTGTCTGTCGCAACTACTGGACCACTACGACCAGGTTCTAGATGCTCTAGAAGACAAACAGAATGCAGATGTTATATACACAGACTTTGCAAAAGCCTTTGACAAGTGTGACCATGGTGTAATAGCACACAAAATGCGTGATAAAGAAATAACAGGAAAAGTTGGTAGATGGATCTAAAATTTCTTAACAAGTAGAACACAAAGAGTAGTAGTTAACAGAGTAAAGTCTGAGGCAGCTAATGTAAAAAGCTCTCTGTTCCACAAGGCACAGTACTCGCTCCCATCCTGTTCCTCATCCTCATATATCGGACATAGACAGGGATATAAGCCACAGTGCTGTGTCTTCCTTTGCAGATGACACCCGAATCTGTATGACAGTGTCCACCGATGAAGACACTGCAAGACTCCAAGCAGACATAAACCAAATCTTTAAATGGGCTGCAGAAAACAATATGAAGTTCAATGAGTAGAAATTTCAATTACTCAGATACGGAAAACGTGAGGAAATTAAAATCTCATCGGAGTACAAAACTAATTCTAACCACACAATAGAACGAAAAACTAATGTCAAAGACCTGGGAGTGATCATGTCAGAGGATCTCACCTTCAAGGACCATAACACTGTAGCAATCACATCTGCTAGGAAAATGACAGGATGGATAATGAGAACCTTCAAAACCAGGGATGCAAAGCCCATGTTGAGACTAAAAATGCTTGTGCAGAGAACCTTCACGGCACGCATAACTGTGGTAAACCACCTCAATTACTGGGAACGCTTGAAGTTTCTAAATCTGTACTCCCTAGAATGCAGGCGGGAGAGATACATTGTTATATACACTTGGAAAATTCTCGAGGGATTAGTACCAAACTTGCACATGAAAATCCCTCCCTACGAAAGCAAAAGACTCGGCAGGCGATGTAACATCCCCCCAATGAAAAGCCAGGCTGTGGCTCGTACGTTGTACTGCATGCGGCCAGCAGTAACAGCCTAGTTGATGAGGCTCTGGTCCAACATTAGGCCTGGTCACAGACTGAGCCGTGGGGCGTTGACCCCTGGAATTCTCTCCAGGTAAACTCCAGGTATGTTGTCTGAAGGTACCTTTAGTAGTCTCTTGGAGTAATTTACCTAGGTTGGTTATGAGAAAGATAGGGTAAAGGTCTGTAGTATTATCTGTGATTATGCCTGATTTTAAAGGGGATATGGTGTTAGTCCAGATGTGGTCTAATAGGGAGGCACTAGTCTCAGAGATTCTTGTTGGTTTTGTTACTGTTGGTAGCAGCAAGCAGTTGCTCATTGTGTTTGTGAATTCTGTTACTTATGAGTCCTGATCTTGTAGGAGATTTATATTGAAGTCTCCTGTAAGTATTAAGTGGTTTTTGTTCATGTGTGTGTGGAAACTTTTGGGGTCACTCAAGTTCCACAGGGTAAGTGAGCTGTAAGGAGCCTTAAACATACCATGGATCGGCCCTCGGAGTTCAGGAACCCACACACCCAACCAAAACATACACATTCGAGTTGACGAAGGTAAATATTGTGTACATTTTAATTGATAGATTTATTCTCCTAGGAACACCTAGGCAAGTTTGTACAGTTAGAAACTAATAGTAGGATTATTGAGGCAACGGTAAATATTAATAATGTAGCTCTAGCACCCTAACTTAGGTAGTTTAAGGCCTGAATAGGCAAGTATTAGGTTATGTTAGCTAGAGAGAACTGGCAGCCCACACTTGAATCTAGGCAGTATGGTACTCATGACACGTGACCTGTGTTCTTACCAGATTGGACATCAACCAGAGTACAGGTGCTGTGAACAAGTAGCATCCCCCACGTGACTCAACATCTGTCCTGGGGCCCCGGAGGAGAGATCCCGAAGTACCGTGGATATCTCTCTCCATCCAGACCCATTACAGTAAGACTAGACTTTCTTTCTCTCAGTATCTGGCTAGTTTTCTGGGGGAAACGTTAGTGAGTTATCTGTGGGTCTTAAGCGGACGGACGCCCTTGTATTGGTATGTACCAGTGTCGTCTCTTAAGTTCAAGTCTGGAAGCTAGTGTTACTTACTGCATATATTGCTTAAGGGATATCCTTAGAAACCAGGGAACTCTGAGGTGCAGGCAGGACACTAATTACCACTTCACTTGCAGATTAAGGTTCTCCACTGCACATGGTGTTAGGAGGGGGTTATAGATAAGGATGTCCAGGAACCACAATTTCTACTCCATCAAGTAAATTAAACCTTTTTATATTCATGCATGCAGGGGGGAATTCTTTCGGCTGCAGTTAGCTAGAAATTTGTCCCATAGCCACTTGTAAGTCTGAGAGAAGTGTCTCAGAGTGTCAGTGTCAACAGTGCTTGCTCTAAGTGCAGCTTACAAGGAGGCAGTCCCAAAACAAGTTTCTACATGGTCCTTCGATAACCGAGATGTGGAATAGCTAGTTTAGCAGACAGATTAGTCTTAATTAGCTAGGCCACAGTTAATGTACCAGTCATTTTCGAAGCTATGTTAAGTTGTCACACCTAGGCCCAAAGACTTACTCAGGCTAGGTTCAGCTAACTAATCAGAAGTTTATTATTTACAGTAATCTACAGGCAGGCCAAGTAGGCTAGTTAAGCTTGTGAGTTTATTTATTTACAGTGATTACAAGTAAGCCAGGTTAGGAAACTTGTATATTTAATTACTTACTGTGAATTGCAAGGTAGCCACAGGTAGGCTAGGCCTCTGCAATAATTATAACAGCTATAACAGCTAGGTCAGATTTAACCTAGCTATCATTTACCTTGATTGCAAGCTAGATTTAGGCTAGTTACACACTAATTTCAACAGTTATAAAGTTAGGCTATGTGTTACCTTCCCCAGCTAACTACAATAATTATACAAGCTAGGCTCAGTTAAGCCAAAGCTATTTACACAACATTATTCATATACTGTTTATAAGTGAATTACTGAATTTATTTTGTGTTTTCCAAGTGAATTTAATTTGCAAAGACTACATATTTTTACTGTGTGAATTTTATTGTATTTGACTCATTTAAATTGTGATTGCTAGCTTAAGCCCTGTAACTATTTACTATTGTGTACAGGGAGTTGCTAGGTTAAGCCTTCATAACAATATACATTTTAGTTGGGTCTGAGGGCTAACAGTGTACATTCTTTCTGAGTCAAGTCAATATAAGTAAAGAAAGTCATCAAGCTTGTTGAGGAGCTTTGGGAATCACTTATTCTCACCTAATACCGTATTGTGCTGTGGGGTGGGCTAATTAAAGTATAATTTTTTTTTTTACATTTTATTGGTTTTAAACAGAATTACAAAATATCCATAAATAACTGTGACCGCAATCTCTAATGCAAATAATTACAAAATCAATACAAAACATACAGTTAATCAATCTCCAGTAAAACAATTAAATAACAATAAAGTCCCTATCCCCGCCAATCACTATGTGCATACAATTATATGCACCTATTACATTTAACCATGATCATTATCCAACAACCTACTTATGACCCTATTACATCAGGATGGATGTACTATATATAAAACAGATAGCGTAAATCACCACTGTATCCTGTCCCGTGTACCACATATCTGTCCACTCCAATATGATAAGAGCTCCAAGCCATTACCACTCCACATCCACTGGTACAGTAATGTTGTACACCAATCAATGTACATTTCTCACAAATTACTATAGTATTCCACACACAGTCACAATATATATTATACTCAATCATACAGATG
The DNA here is from genome assembly GCA_009830355.1 of Cherax destructor. Taxonomy (NCBI): domain Eukaryota; kingdom Metazoa; phylum Arthropoda; class Malacostraca; order Decapoda; family Parastacidae; genus Cherax; species Cherax destructor. Next base: position 10,608 of record WNWK01020964.1, on the reverse strand, counting down.
CCATGCACTCCACGTTTACCCACTCACACCCTAAACTTGATACCACAAGTACCACCTGTCCTATTCATTATTAACACAGTTCCACTGCTCATGACAAGTCAAACCTTGTCATCTCTGAGTACAACTACGATAAATATATAAAAAATACACCAAATTCATGTGACAGTAACCAAACATTTTACCGTCCTCTAACATCACCAAGTCTTGAATCTGCCTGAAGGCCACAGACCCATCAACCAGGTTTCAGTACCTCAGACCATACACAAACTTCAATAATAACACTCCACATCAACACACTTACACCATAACTGAACACCCAGCACTGAACAGGACAAACCCTTACTCTTCCCCACTTACAACCCCCCCCCTTAAATAACCCACACACCCAAATCCACATCCCCACTCGATCACACAACATACACACCCAAACCCATCTGTCTCCCGTCACCCAGTATAAAGGTCATCCGTCCCCACCCACCAAACCGCCCCTCCCCCACCGTACCAACTTCAGTCACTCACAAGCAACATCCTGGCCATACCAAAGCCACAACCTTACATTCCCAAGCAAGTCGCAGAGCCAAGCCCCCTTAAACTCCTACAAACCCACTTAATAACTCTCCCACCCGGAAATTCCTATAAGCCGAACTAAAATCCTTATCCCAATCCCTCCCATACACCTGCCTGTTTCTACATTTCGTACGGTACATTACCGCAGCCAATGCCCTAATTCTTTCCCTTATTCCCACCTCCCTCAATCTCCATGACCCACACACGAAATCAACCAAACAATGCATTAGGCCTCTCCTAACCCTGTCTTCCAATCCTCCCAAGTCCAGGAACAGTGCCCTCAACAACTGTATCCCCCCTCCCCCAAGTTTGCATACCACCCCCCCCATCCACTCCCGCACCGGCCCCAATGCTTCACAGAAATATATCCCATGCAAGACAGTTTCCAACATACCACACCTCTCACACCTGCCCTCCTGTACCAACCCCATACTGAATAATACCGCCCTTGACGCTACCGCCCCATGTAAAAATCTGTACATCTGTTCACGATCTCTTGCGCGTAACCTAAGTCCTCGAAAACCCCTCCATATCCGAACCCAATCATATACTGGAAAAACCGCTGCACCCTCTACAACCTTAGCCTCCGCCCCAAGACCCATCATCCTATTCACCTTCATTTTATGCGGTTCCTTAATTACCAATAAATTCCTCAACAAATCTCTACAGTAATCTAACTCCTTTCCCCCCCACCATTCACTCATCTCCCTCAATACACCCCCCACCCCACCCTCCTCCTTTCCCCCCAAACCCCCTCTCCTCACCAAGCACCGTCTCACATACATACACACCAGTCTCCGCTCCAACCAAATTAAACCCAAACCACCCATCCCTACCCCGTTCCTAACAATTTCCTTTCGCAACCAATTCCTCCCATTCGCCCAGATATACTTGAATACTCTACGCTCCAACTCTTTCACATCCACCTGCAACAGTGGGTACACACCAGCAACATACCAAATCCTACTGTAGACCAATGTATTGACAGCAAGTACCCTCTGTCGCAAAGTGAGATCACTCGGCCTCCATGCAGACATACACAACTTCGCCCTTTGCACCACTCGACCTGAATTCACCTCTCTCGTCTGATGTCTATCCCTCATGTATACAATTCCACAGATAGTGATGCTATCCACCACGAACCACCCATACCCCTGGCCCAAGCTCCCCCCCACCCAGGATCCTACCTCCAACATTTTCGACTTTGCACCATTCACACTCATCCCAGTGGCCTCACAAAAAGTCCTTAAACACCTCCGAACCGTCTCAAAACCAACCACATTCCCTAAGAGCACTGTTGTGTCATCTACATAACCCACAACACCATCTATCCCGCCGCCCCCCCCTCCCTGTACCCCACCGTCCACTAATCTATAGAATGGATCTTGCACGCATGCAAAGAGAATCTGCGACAGAGGACAACCCTGTCGCAGACCCCTATCCATCTCCACCACACCCCCAAGCCTGCCATTCACCTGTATTCTAACGCAAGCACCTACATATAATGCCCGAACCCAATCCACTACCTCCTCCCCGAAACCCTGTCTCCTCATCATCTCAAACAACACCTCACGTTCCACACTGTCATACGCCCCTTTCCAGTCCAAAGCTAAGATGCCTCCCCTACCACTATCTAAAAATCCCTTAATCCTCTCATGTCCCTTAAGCACCCCTCTACCCGGGATCCCCCCCTGCCCCCCTGCAATCACCTTCTCAAGCACCCTTTTCAATCTATTTCCCAATATTTTTGCAAAGATCTTATAATCTGCATTCATGAGCATCAGTGGCCTGTAATTACTCAACATATCACCTACCTTTCCCTTTTTCACCAAGACCATTACACCCATCCCCATCTCTTTCCCCATCCTCCTATCCCTCTTCATCCGATTCATCACTTCCACCACACAACCTCTCATGCTATCCCAGTGTTCCCTATAAAACTCATTTGCCAACCCATCTATTCCAGGAGCTTTGCCTTTACTAAGCCCACTCACTGCCTCCCATACCTCCTCTTCGCTGATTACCCCCCCCATACCCTCCCTATCCCCCTCCTCTAACCTCCCCACAATACCCTCTGTAAGAATATTACAAGCCTTCGACTCCACATCCTCACTACTCAGGTACCTCTGAAACCACTTGTCCACGTACACCCCTATCGCCTCTGTTCCTCTAATATTCATTCCCGGCTCATAACCATCCGCGCTTTCCTCTACTTCCACATATTCCATTGTCCTTCTCTCCCTACGCACTCTACATTGACCTAACACATATTTTGAGGGTTTATCCCCCACAAAACATCATCTATACCCGCCTTCATCCTACATGCCCCAAACCTCTCATTCTGTATTTCTATTAACCTATTCTTCAATTCCCTAATCTCCCCCGTAACTGCATATCCCCCTCTTACATAACAACTCTGTAGCAGGCCTTCTAAATATCGTTGCATCCCATATCGCCATTCCGCCTCCTCCTTTCCCAATCTCTGATAAAACATTCGTATGTGTGGTTTTCCCACCGACACCCACCAACCCACCAAATCTTCCTCCCGACGCCCTCGTTCCCATAACCTACCCCACCATCCCGCAAACTCAACCCTTTTATCCTCACCCGATAACAACCTAACATTCAATTTTCAATATCCCCTATACCACTTAGCTACTCCTGACCAATCTACCTCAGCCAACACCCCCCTGTGATCAGAAAAACCCACATCCAAATAACTAATCCTACCCACCACAACAGACCCGGAAACATAAATCCTATCTAACCTAGCCCCATAACCCCTCCTAACAAAAGTATGCTCCCGGAACCCCTACCCCAACTACATCCCCCAACCCCGCACTTCTTAATAAATCCCTCAGTTCAACCAACACACACCCACCCCCTAGGCTCAACATCCCTCTCCCGAATTATGCAGTTAAAATCCCCCCCAACTATCGACACCCCAGGTAAACCCCTGAAAGCATATATCATTACATCCCTTACAAATTCCACCTTCACCTTCCTTGAATGTTCTGCCGGCATGTATACACCCATGAAACATACCCGCACTCCACCCCACTCCCCTCTACCCTCACTATCCGACCCCCACACTCTTCCCAAGCATATAATTTAAAAGGGCTAGAGTCTGCGACTGCTACCGCCACCCCACCCTTTAATTTCCCCGATGAACCAGCATACACCTTATATCCCTTCAACTGCAACTCGCTTCCACACCGAAAATTATGTTCCTGTAAAAAGACTACATTCACACCATACCTCCTCAATGTGCATTCTACCCATGCCCTTTTAATTTCTTCCCGCAGACCATTTACGTTTAATGTTAGACACTTGAAAACAATTGTGAGGGTTTGCCCTTAGACCGCGGTGGAGGCTGCGAGACCGCCTTCCCTCTACCTCCTGTTTTACTCAACTGCCTCCCACCCTTGACCTTTTCTCTATCATGCAAAACTCCCAGGTCCTTTCTCGCCACCTCCACCATCGACTTTTTACCTGTCCTCTGTGCTGGGGTCAATACATCTTCACTATCACTCACTGTGCCCGACCGCTTCCTCGATCCAGGCACCGCTTCCATACTATCATCCCTCTCGTCGCTCTCTTGCCGATGCACCTCAACCGATACATGCTCTCTGACTAAAGACTGCTGCTCAACACTGCTACTCACCAACTCATCCACCACACTCACTGCCGCATCCAAACCTTCACATGCCTCCACACTAAGTACTGGCAACGGGTCGTCCAATATCTCCCGTAATACCTCCTCCAAAGGTGAATCCTCGCCATTGCCTGGTTGCTTCTCGCCACCAGCAGCAGCCTCCTGTACAGACACATTTGGCAACGTATGACATCCCTGCGATCCATCAACAATCTCACTCCATAATCTAGTTCCGGCCTCCTTAGCGTCCACCGGATCCTGCACAACCTCGTGCGTCCTTACTTCCAGGTCTCGTCGTCCAGTATCCACCCGTTGTCCCGTCCTCCGCATGCAGTCAGCAGCCACATGCTCGTATGCCCCGCACAACCTGCAGGTCCTTCGCTGTCCCATGTATGTCACGTATAGCTGAGTCCTAAATTCTGGCAGTACGACGTAAGATGGAATCGGCCTGCGTAATGTCATTTTCAGTGAGTATGTCCCTCAAAATGCCCACCATCGGACCCTCGCTCCACTTCCCGGGCATGGCAGCATGCACAATGCCGTAATCTCCAAATACTTGGCTGATGTCCACCGAGTCTGATTCAAACGGTACATTCTTAACCCTGATCCAAGTGTAAGTATGCGACACGTCCTTCAGTCGCACTTGTAGGCCAGAATGTACCGGATAGACTCTGTCTTGATGGCGGTCGACAGTCCTTTCGTACACCTCAGCCGTTAAGAGTTTTACAAAGACTCTATTAATTCCGTTGAGCGCCACGCCATACAAATCTGTAGTCTCCAAACCATAAACGTCTCTTAATATGTTTGGCAGAACTGTAGCCGCAGTAGCCGGTTGCAAAGATCCTGTCACCATATCTATACAGACTGTGTTAATCCTGCGTCTGCTCGTCGTCGCCATGTTTACAGAAAATGAAGTTGTCGTTGATCACCGCTAGGTGGCAGCCCAGGAACAGCACACCCGCACCCGTCAAGAGCTGGGTGGCCAATGAATTTTATGATATGGGACGTTAGCACAATTGGTCTGTAGTTCTTTGCTATTGCTTTACTGCCCCCTTTGTGGAGTGGGGCTGTCTCTTGTTTTTAGTAACTGCGGGACGATCCCAGTGTCCATGCTCCCTCTCCATAGGATGCTAAAAGCATGTGATAGGGGCTTCTTGCAGTTCTTGATGAACACGGAGTTCCATGAGTCTGGGCCTTGAGCGGAGTGCATAAGCATGTCATTTATTGCCTTTTCGAAGTCATTTGGCGTCGTGGTGATGTCAGAAAGGGATGCATCTGTCAAGTTCTGTGGCACTCTCATAAAAAAATCATTTAGGTTTTCGATTTTCAGTCTGGTTAGTGGCTCGCTGAGACTTAAGTAACTCACTCATTTCCTTGCTGTCATCTGTGTAGGACCCATCCCGTTTAAGTAGGGGCCCAATACTTGTTGTTGTTCTAGACTTTGATTTTGCATAAGAAAAGAAATACTTTGGGTTTCTTTCAATTTCATTTATGGCTTTTAGTTCTTCCCGTTTTTGGGTATGTCCAAATGAGACCGAACTGTAGAATAAAATCACATCGATATTAAAAGATGACAACACCTAATCGGACTTCATAAAAAACATGACAGCTTTCTATAACAGTTGGGAAAGTAAAAAATCAGGGCCAGATGGGGCTACCGCCCCTGGTACAGATGTTGAAATGGTAGCCATTAAATGTAAGAATGGAGAAATAAATGATGGTGACCTGAAGAAGAACAGTAGCTCTAGTGAAATATATGATAGGGAAACAGGTGTAGACAAGGACACACACAAAACAGTGTTACAAACTAGCAATACCACGGTAGATAGTAAACAAGGGGATGCCCAGGGAAGTACTGAAGATAAATTACCGGAAAAAGTTGAAGGCTCCATTGTTAACATTAGTAACGAAGACAGACACGAGACAGGAACACACCCACCAATGGGGAACATAGTCACAAAAAAACAGGGCAAACGGAAACCAGGCCTATGTGAATATTATGCTCTTGGTATCTGCAGGCATGGAAAATCTGGGAAATCAGATGGGACATACAATTATGATCACCCCATAAAATGCCGTGCCCATACGAAAACAGGAAAATGCACCTCCCGTCCTGTAAGTTTTTCCACCCTGAAATGTGCCACACATCAATTCAGGAAAGACAGTGCTATAACTTATATTGCCAGGCATACCACCTAAAGAGTACGAGGCGACACAGAACATCCAGACCATGGCAAAACCTGGTGGCCACAGCCACACCGGAGAGAGAGGTTTTTAGTGCCAGGAAGGAAAAAAGCTGGCAGGAAATGACAGAAATTGTACACCAACTGCAATAACTTCTGGAGTGGAATCACAGTCAATGGCCTCCACTCCAATACAACAGATATTAGTGCCAGGAAAAAGACCCCTCCCCCATACCACCAATCCAACAACATTCATCTTTGCAAATATTCAGGGTCTAAAGCCAGCAACAAACAACAAAATACCTTACATCCGTGGACTCCTCACAAAGTCAAATGCTATGTTTGCGGCTTTCACAGAGACCCACATAAGGGATCACTTGGACAATGAAATATGGATCCCTGGCTACATCCTATACAGATGTGACAGAGTGAACAGGCAAAAAGGGGGGGTTGGCCTGTATATCACAGAGTCACTTATATGTTCAGAACTACTAAATGCCTCAAATGATGTAGTTGAAGTATTAGCAATAAAGATCAAGAATCAAAACCTGGTCATCGTGGTTGTAATCAAGCCTTCGGATGCAACGTCCCAACAATTCCAGGAACAGCTTCTGAAAATTGACCACTGTCTGGAAAATCTTCTAGCTCCTGCCCCCAACATCTTGCTACTGGGGGATTTCAACCTAAGGCACCTAAAATGGAGGAGCATTGCAAACAATGTGGTAGCAGAGATAACACCAGGAGGCAGCTCAGATGAAAACTCGCACACACATGAACTTTTAAATCTGTGCACCAAATTCACCTTAAACCAGCAAATAGTAGAGCCTACAAGATTAGATAATACGCTGAACCTCATCTTCACCATCATTGATGATCTGATACGAAATGTCATCATATCAAAAACAATAAACTCAGATCACAATGTAATAGAGGTCCAGACATGCATGCAGGGAGCCCAAGATCAACAAAATGTAATCAGCTGCGAGGGAGCCTTCTCCAAATTCAACTTCAATAACAAAAACATAAGATGGGACCATGTAAACCAAGTCCTAAATGATATACAATGGGAAGATAGCCTAAGCATCACGGATCCTAACCTATGTCTAGAACAAATTAACTCTGTGGCACTTGAGGTTTGCTCAAGGCAAATTCCTTAAGAAAAAGGAGGAAAAGATGCAAACTAGAAAGAGAGAGGCGCTCCCTATACAGACGAAGGCACAGAATAACGGAGCGGCTACAAGAGGCCAATATATCTGAAATACGAAGGGAAACACTAGTCAGAGAAATAGCAAACATCGAAATAAAACTAAAGGAATCTTACAGGAATCAAGAAACGCGGGAAGAACTAAAAGCCATAAACGAAATTGAAAGAAGCCCAAAGTATTTCTTTTCTTATGCAAAGTCAAAGTCGAGAACAACAACCAGTATTGGGCCCCTACTTAAACGGGATGGGTCCTACACAGATGACAGCAAGGAAATGAGTGAGTTACTTAAGTCCCAGTATGACTCAGTTTTTAGCGAGCCGCTAACCAGACTGAAAATCGAAGACCTGAATGATTATTTTTATGAGAGTGCCACAGAACTTGACTGACGCATGCCTATCTGACATCACCCTAACGCCAAATGACTTCGAAAAGGCAATAAATGACATGCCCATGCACTCCGCTCCAGGCCCAGACTCATGGAACTCTGTGTTCATCAAGAACTGCAAGAACCCCTATCACGTGCTTTTAACATCCTATGGAGAGGGAGCATGGATACTGGGGTCGTCCCGCAGTTACTAAAAACAACAGACATAGCCCCACTCCACAAAGGGGGCAGTAAAGCAATAGCAAAGAACTGCAGACCAATAGCGCTAACGTCCCATATCATAAAAATCTTTGAAAGGGTTCTAAGAAGCAGGATCGCCACTCATCTAGATACCCATCAATTACACAACCCAGGGCAGCACGGGTTTAGAGCAGGTCGCCCTGTCTGTCGCAACTACTGGACCACTACGACCAGGTTCTAGATGCTCTAGAAGACAAACAGAATGCAGATGTTATATACACAGACTTTGCAAAAGCCTTTGACAAGTGTGACCATGGTGTAATAGCACACAAAATGCGTGATAAAGAAATAACAGGAAAAGTTGGTAGATGGATCTAAAATTTCTTAACAAGTAGAACACAAAGAGTAGTAGTTAACAGAGTAAAGTCTGAGGCAGCTAATGTAAAAGCTCTCTGTTCCACAAGGCACAGTACTCGCTCCCATCCTGTTCCTCATCCTCATATATCGGACATAGACAGGGATATAAGCCACAGTGCTGTGTCTTCCTTTGCAGATGACACCCGAATCTGTATGACAGTGTCCACCGATGAAGACACTGCAAGACTCCAAGCAGACATAAACCAAATCTTTAAATGGGCTGCAGAAAACAATATGAAGTTCAATGAGTAGAAATTTCAATTACTCAGATACGGAAAACGTGAGGAAATTAAAATCTCATCGGAGTACAAAACTAATTCTAACCACACAATAGAACGAAAAACTAATGTCAAAGACCTGGGAGTGATCATGTCAGAGGATCTCACCTTCAAGGACCATAACACTGTAGCAATCACATCTGCTAGGAAAATGACAGGATGGATAATGAGAACCTTCAAAACCAGGGATGCAAAGCCCATGTTGAGACTAAAAATGCTTGTGCAGAGAACCTTCACGGCACGCATAACTGTGGTAAACCACCTCAATTACTGGGAACGCTTGAAGTTTCTAAATCTGTACTCCCTAGAATGCAGGCGGGAGAGATACATTGTTATATACACTTGGAAAATTCTCGAGGGATTAGTACCAAACTTGCACATGAAAATCCCTCCCTACGAAAGCAAAGACTCGGCAGGCGATGTAACATCCCCCAATGAAAAGCCAGGCTGTGGCTCGTACGTTGTACTGCATGCGGCCAGCAGTAACAGCCTAGTTGATGAGGCTCTGGTCCAACATTAGGCCTGGTCACAGACTGAGCCGTGGGGCGTTGACCCTGGGAAATTTTCTCCAGGTAAACTCCAGGTATGTTGTCTGAAGGTACCTTTAGTAGTCTCTTGGAGTAATTTACCTAGGTTGGTTATGAGAAAGATAGGGTAAAGGTCTGTAGTATTATCTGTGATTATGCCTGATTTTAAAGGGGATATGGTGTTAGTCCAGATGTGGTCTAATAGGGAGGCACTAGTCTCAGAGATTCTTGTTGGTTTTGTTACTGTTGGTAGCAGCAAGCAGTTGCTCATTGTGTTTGTGAATTCTGTTACTTATGAGTCCTGATCTTGTAGGAGATTTATATTGAAGTCTCCTGTAAGTATTAAGTGGTTTTTGTTCATGTGTGTGTGGAAACTTTTGGGGTCACTCAAGTTCCACAGGGTAAGTGAGCTGTAAGGAGCCTTAAACATACCATGGATCGGCCCTCGGAGTTCAGGAACCCACACACCCAACCAAAACATACACATTCGAGTTGACGAAGGTAAATATTGTGTACATTTTAATTGATAGATTTATTCTCCTAGGAACACCTAGGCAAGTTTGTACAGTTAGAAACTAATAGTAGGATTATTGAGGCAACGGTAAATATTAATAATGTAGCTCTAGCACCCTAACTTAGGTAGTTTAAGGCCTGAATAGGCAAGTATTAGGTTATGTTAGCTAGAGAGAACTGGCAGCCCACACTTGAATCTAGGCAGTATGGTACTCATGACACGTGACCTGTGTTCTTACCAGATTGGACATCAACCAGAGTACAGGTGCTGTGAACAAGTAGCATCCCCACGTGACTCAACATCTGTCCTGGGGCCCCGGAGGAGAGATCCCGAAGTACCGTGGATATCTCTCTCCATCCAGACCCATTACAGTAAGACTAGACTTTCTTTCTCTCAGTATCTGGCTAGTTTTCTGGGGGAAACGTTAGTGAGTTATCTGTGGGTCTTAAGCGGACGGACGCCCTTGTATTGGTATGTACCAGTGTCGTCTCTTAAGTTCAAGTCTGGAAGCTAGTGTTACTTACTGCATATATTGCTTAAGGGATATCCTTAGAAACCAGGGAACTCTGAGGTGCAGGCAGGACACTAATTACCACTTCACTTGCAGATTAAGGTTCTCCACTGCACATGGTGTTAGGAGGGGGTTATAGATAAGGATGTCCAGGAACCACAATTTCTACCCATCAAGTAAATTAAA
>WNWK01020963.1:0-34869 GCA_009830355.1 Cherax destructor | reverse complement strand
GGGGGGGAAAGGTACGGGGACCTCCTCACTGTGGGACCAAGGGGCCCCCGGCCCAAACCACATTCCCCCCCTCACGGGCTGGGGAAAAGCAGGCCCATCTTTGGTCTGCCTTTTTCCCCCTGCCCCAGGGGCAAAGGGGAAATTTGCAGTCGGAGCCGCAGGTGAAAGCAAGTTGGGCTCAGGCACCTCCCCCCCAAAAGGGCGGGGCATGGTGTCATCATATATATTTCTTTTTTTGTTGATTATCTCAGACTAACGTCTCCCATGGGGGGAAAGGTACTTGGGCCCTTCATCTGTGGGCCCAACCCCCCCGGGACCAATTCCCCCCCCCCCGGTCGGGGGAGAAGTAGGTTTTTTTTCCCCCTTTTTCCCCCCCGCCCCGGGGAGCGGGGAAAAACAGTCTTGTGACCCGCGGTGAAAGGCTCTGGCTCAGGCCCCTCCCCTCCCCCCCCCCTAGAAGGGCTAGGCATGGTGGGGAATCGATCTTATATACTTAAAAATTGAAAAATTTTCACATAGTCTTTAAATTAAAATTTTTTGCATATATTATTCTACTATTTTTTTAAACAACAACTGTTACCCTTTACAAAAAATTATATCTGGTGCTACTTTTTTTTAAAAATTTTTTATCATTATAGTTTATACCTAAAAAAATTTAGTTCATTCAAATTTAAAGTACATGTCAACACAATTTTATTATTTTATTACTTTTTTCCCTTACGACCAACATGCATTAGCTATACACTTGTCCAACCCCCCCCCTTATTACAGACATCAGACTAGAACTCAACACACTATACATGATAAAAAGGGAATTGGCGCCCCCTGCCCAGCCCTAGGGCGGGGGGGGTGCCCTCCCGGGGGCTTGCCCTTTGCAGCTCGCAAGCCCCCCCCTTTCCCCTGTCAGCCTCCTGGGGGGGGGAAGAGGGCGGGCCAAAAAGGGGTCTACCCCTCCTCCGGCCCCGTGCTGGGGGGGGAAAATGGATAGGCCTGGGGCCGGGGGCCCAACGAAAAGGGGTTGTGGGGGTTAGAGAAAATAGGTTGTCAAAGGAACACTTGTAGGATAGTTACGGATTTTAAAAGGGGGAAAAAAGGGGAGGACCCCCACGTGTCCAGCTTTTTGTCAGCCTAGGAATTTAGAGCAGGGGCCCCCGACGTAGAGCCACATGGGCGGGAGCTCTGATGTCACAGTAACAAGGGCATACATGTAAGTCTCAGGTTTTTATACTTAAAACCCCACAAGTGTATACATATTTGAAAAAAAGCTCGGCCATGTTACGTATGATGTCTCGGGGGACTAGACAACTCTATAGGCTGAACAGACAGGTGCACTGGGGTGAATCAAACAAAGCAAACACTTTTAAATTTGAACAATCAAAAATAACAGGAATAAATCGACTTGATAATTAATTAATAACAATTTTACTATCACACTTTTATTAAAAAGTTCTGGGGGAAAAATTTTAATGGATCTTGAGATAATGAATATATATATATATATTTTTACAATTAAAATTTACATATTTGATGGGCGATCTTATTCATGCACCAAAAAGGGGGTTTGGGGGAAAAAAAATATATATAAAGGAAGAAAAAACGGGGAAAGGGACCAAAAATCGGTACCTGATCAACCCGGCTGTGGTTTACGTTGGACTCTGGCCACAGAAAGGCCTGTTGATCGTTTTCCCTGAGGCCTGGTCACAGCCCGGGGGCCCCGGGGGGTGACCCCCCGGGAAATTTTCTCCCCCTAAACTCCAGGTAAAAGTCCCCCAAAAAAGACTGGGCACCGGGCACACGGTCAACTGTTAAAAAACCGAACCGAAGGGGAAATTGAACACACAAAAAACTTATAGATACTGGGAAAACGGGAAAAAACACGGGCAATAAAAACCCGCCCAAAATGGGTTTTCCCAATTTTTTATCTTAGCTCAAGGCTTATGATCACTTTCCCTGAAGGAACAAACAAACTCGGTGGGGGTTTATTAACTTATAATCACTTTCCTACTGAAGGTATAAACTCGGTGGAGTTGATTAACATAATCACTTTCCTACTGGGGAAAAAATTTTTTGGAGTGGGTGGGTCTCTCCCCCCCTGAAAAAAGTTACTCAAAAAAAAATTGGGGAAAAAAAGAACGGCCCCACATATCTTAGGCCCCGGTAATACATATACACACACATACACACATACATGTATATACATACACACATACACATACACACATAAAATACACACACACACACACACACACACGTGTCAATGCTTTTATTTACAGGGAGCAAAGTCAGGGTTTTTTTCCCGAATGGTCTGTAATATACCACGTGGATAAAATACTTTGACATATCTTGAACATTTCTGAGTGAGTTGTCTCTGAATTCATTAATTTTTCACACTCCAGTACATAATGACGCAGGGTGTGACAATAATCAACTGGATAAGTTTACATCTTGTTTGGGTCTACATCTGGTGTGGTGATTTAACCTCCCAAAAATTTACTTGTAACCCAGCCGGGCGGGCGGGAGTGACATCCAAGAGTCTGCTTATTTTGTTGGATGCACCATAGACATGTGGCTCCTCCTGCATGATAGAATGATGAGCAACAGAACGCTTTCTGTTTTTGGGAAAACAAACACATTGCTCAAGGCTAAGACTGTCTTTCAGTCATTAAGGGTCTGGGGACTGTTTCGACTCATTATCATTATAACTCTGAATCACTTCGCCACCCAGCTCTCGTGGGGAGAAGGGGTGCTACTCTGGTCTCTGGCCTGGTGGGGACTGTGGCTTTTATGTCATGGCGGCGGTGGGCAGCGCCGCATGTAGCGGGATTGTTTGCGGAGAGGTGCTCACTTGAACCGCTGAGCACTGGAGAAATCGCTTGAGGAGCCACGAGGAAAGTATGAGGGGCGGCTGAGAGTGATGAGGAGGGACGCGCCAAAGGACAGGGCTGGGTGAAATAGTGGAGGTGTGCCACCCATCAGAGCACTTTGGGAAGGTGGGCGAGAGTTTAAGGGAGAAGTACCTGTGATAGAGGAAGGCATGGATGTGCCTCTGAGGTGCAGAGAGAAATGATTCAAGGATTACTGGATGATCCATTACAGGTGTTGCATGTTGGGGATGGGCAGATTTAGGTGGAGGAGGCACGAGTTGGGGGGGATTATTTGACTCGGGGCAGGAGAGTCCTGAGGTAGCAGCATTGTAGCAGATTAGTGAGGAGTCATAAATCAATGTGAGGTGCATCAGAGTGATGAGTGGGGACATGATGGAGGTGAGGGAGCGGGTGCAGCGGAAAGCGTCCTGGCGCGGTCGAAGATCATGATGATATCATGACACCGGCCCGGAGGGTCACGAAGAAGCCTTTGGTGGAAGTGAAGGGGAGGGTAAGAGGAGGAGTTGGCAGAGATGATGTTGAGGATCCTTGCTATGGGCAGCAAAAGTGTGAGCAAGGGGGTGGTAGGAAGGATAATGTCACAGTCTGACTTGCAGAGGTGAAAGGTAAACCACTCATTTATATTCCAGTGTCTAACTATTAATGTTAATGGGTTGAGGCAGAGGTCAAGCGACGGTGGGTAGAGGGAACTTTGAGGCGGTATGGTGTGCAAGTGGGGTTCCTACAGGAACGCGATTATAGATGTGGGCGTGAATTATGTTTGCAGGGATATGAGGTGTATGCAGGGTCTTCAGGGAAATTAAAAGGGGGGTGTGGCAGTGGTCATTAGCACGTCAAGCCCCTTTGTTCTACGGCGTGGGAGGAGGTGGGGGGCAGGGTGGTAAGGGTGGAGGGGATTGGGGGGTGAAGGTTTGTTTTAGTGGTAGGGTTCATATGCCAGGCGGAGGCTTCTCGAAGAGTGAAAATTGATTTTTAAGGTCTGTGGTGGGGGCATTGAGTTGCCGGGCGTGGCAATATTAGGGAGGGATTTTAATAGTGTAATTAGAAAAGGGATGTGGAACCTAGGGGAGCGGGGTGTGAGTTGGGGGCCTTGAGGATTTATTGGTAGTGCAGGTTTTAGGGACGTGAGCTGGGAGGGGATTTTGTGGGTATACTTTTGTCAGGAAGGGATATGCGGCGCGTTTGGATAGGAGTATATGTGACGGGGTGGTTGTAGGGAGGGTGCAGACTTTTGATGGCAGGATTCTCGGACCATAGGGTGTTCTGGCAGATGTAGACGAGTTGGGAAGGGTGATTAGGTGGTATCAAGAGTTATTGGAAGCTGAATGGTAGATTATTGACTGGCATGGGTAGGGCGGATGATTTTGGAGTGTAGTGGGGTGTGTGGGAACAAGGGAGAGGATAATAATGATTTGGTGGAATGGTGGGAGAGCTGTGCGAAAATAGGAATTAGGGAATATTATCAGAAGCTGGGGAGAGAGGAGGTGTGCTGGAGGTATGGTCACACAAAGTATCTTGGGGGTTGTTGCAAGGTTGTTATGAGCGTGGAGGAGTGCAGGTGATGGATGAGATTAGGGTTGAAAGAAAGACCCAGGGATTTGCAAAATGAGAGGTTTGACGCGTGCAGAGTGACGGGTATGGATGAAATGTTTATAGGAGTGACTTGAACCATCGCGATACGTTGTAGGCAGGTGTAGGGGCGCAGAGAGGCTATGACGATAGACTACCTGGATGTGGAGAGGATTTGGAAGGATTCAATAGGGGTCAGCGTTTACGGACGACTGGCGTGGGAGTTTAAATGGATGTGGTTTTTGAGAAGGCGGCCAGGCTGCGGGCAAGGGTGGGAGCAGGGAGTGAAGGTGAGATTGTAGAGGAGGGTGTGGTAGGGGTTTTGGGGGACAAGGACAGGTTGTGTCTGGAGGGAGAAATAACAGAGGAGGAGAGGTGTGGGAGGCGGTGAATGGAATGAGTAGGGGAAAGGCGCCTGGTATGGATGGTATGGTGAATGAATTTTATAGGGTACATTGGGATGTGTTCGAAGAGGAATGTATGGTGGCCTTGATGAATTGTATGAAGAGTAGGTGTAGAATGGGGGAGGAGCAGGGCATGGGGGTGGTAGTATTAGTTAAGAAGAGGTAATCAGGGGAACATGGTGCGAGAATTATAGACCTCTGTGATGAATGCAGACACAAAATCTTTGCAAAGGTTTTGGGAACAGATTGAAGAGAGTATTGCAGAAGGTGATAAGCGGAAGGACAAGTAGGATACCAGGTAGGTGTATGATTGAGGGACATGAACGCGTCAAAGGATTTATAGGGGGCTGGGGAGGAGTAGCGTTGGACTGGAAGGGGCGCTATGACAGTGGAGAGAAAGATGCTGGCGATCATGAGGAAAACAGAGGTTTTGGTGAGGAGGTAGTTAGGTGGGTAGAGACGGTGTATTCGGGGCTACTGTGCGTGTGCAGGTGAATGGGAAACTGGGAAGGGTAGTACGAATGGATAGGGGTTTGCGACAGGGATGTCCATTATCCCAGCGGACGTGTATTCGCGTGCATGCGAATCCCTTTTATAGGATGATTGTGAAGAATGTGGGGTGGGTGGGATACAGGTAGGGAGGGGAGGAAATGATATGGTGGGGTCGTGGGACGTACACGGTGCTGAGTGAGAATGGAAGAGGGATTGAAGATTATTGAGGGGCTCCTAAGGGTGTTTTGTGCAGCTACGGGTATGAGAATTAATGGGGCGAAATCGCGTTTGTTGGAGGTAGGGGCATGGATTGGAGGTAGATTGGCTGAGAGATATGGGTGGATTATTGTGGATAGTCTGAAAATTTGTGTGGTATTATGTATATGGGTGACAGTATGGAGGCCGGGAGGGTGAAACTCTGGGAGGGTGGTGCAACTAGCGCTAGATAGGTTGGCGAGTTGGAGGGCGGGGATCTTTCCTTGAAGCCAGAGGGTGATAGCGGTGAACGTGCTGATCTGAGAAATGGGCTGTGGCAGTGGCGGTGGTACACCACTCTGATGCGAAGAAATGTGAGAGGTTGGAGGTGAGGGTTTTTAAGTACATTTGGGCTTTCGGTAAACACTGGTTGAGGAAGGAGGTGGTTAGGAAGAGAGTGGAGTTAGGGGGTTGGGGCTTATTTGGGTGGAAAGGGGGTTTGATGTGTTTGTTTGTGAAACGGGGGATGGTGCGGCGGGGAGAAACTGGGGGGCTACGGTGGAGCGGGGGGGAACCACAGATGGTGGGGTGTATCTTTGGGGGGATGTGTTGGGATATATTGCGGCTTTGGTGTGTGAGGAGGGTGAAAGAAGTGAAAGGCTAGTGTTTTGGAGGTCGCGTGTGGGGAAGGATGGGATTGGAGGGTGGCTGAATACCCTATGTATGATTGGGATTAGATCTGGAGGTTTGAAAGGATGAGGATTAGGGCTGGGGATAGGGAATTAATGTATAGGTTTCTACATGGGGTGGTGGCAATGGCATTGTTATGTCGGATGGGCATTGTTCGAGATGGGTGCTGTAAAAGATGTGGGTTGCAAGAAACAGTGATGCATGCTATATTTTTGTGAGGAACTGGGGGTGGTGAGAGAATGGATAGGCAGGGTGTTGAGGAAAATAGGGGTGGGGGTATTTCAGTACTGAGGGCTATGAGTATGGATATACGAGGGTGGGTGATAGAGAAGCAGGGTTTATGGTATTTAATGGTGGATTTCGTGTGTTTCTCCTGGAGACTGAGGGAGCAAGGGGTGGGGAAAGGATTAGAGCTATGGGGGCACTGATATAGGAGAAATGCAGGAATCGGGTGGTGTATGGGGTAAATGGGAGTCTGCATTTTCTGATGAGTATAGGAACATGGTTTTGCGGGATGTTTTGGGTAGAATAAAGGGGGGCTTGGACGTGGTAGGAGGGTAAGCTCATCCTGGTTAAGGTATGATGAGGAGCGTGGAGTTTTGGATGTGTATTAGGTGTAGTTCTAGGTGGGGAGGTGTGTCTGTTGGGTCATAGTGGGGGGGGGTTTTAATTATCAAGGTAATTTTAGCGGTTGTGGGGAGATAAGGGGGTTTTAGGGTATGTGTGCATGGAGGGGGGGTTGGGATGACTAATGACGCAGGGGGGGGGTGGCTTTTCAAGTGGGGGGGGAGGGTTTTGATTATAGGGGTTAATCTTTTGTAAGGGATTGAGTGGGTTTACCTGACGGTTTTTCTTGGTCGGAGAGGCATGGGTCTGGAGTATGAGTATGGGGAGCTTCTCTGTTGGATGATGACGTAGGGAATACAAAATATTAGACTCATGTACCTGTTTTGTATAATAAGGTACAGGGTTTAGGGCCTGCTTTAGTTTTATGTGTTTGGTAGATATATTTGCATGTGACAAAGATGCACCCTTGTGACAAAGGGTATTGGTTTGTTTCAAGTGTATTTTGACATTATATAAGTTATGCTCTTTATGTATGTCATGTATAAGGTATGTAAGTCATATAGGGTGCGGGAATAATTGGATGTCATGTATCTAGTGTTGCGGTTTTTGGCATCTATTGGTGTGGCATTTTCATTGATGTACTACATTGTAGTATTATATGTCACAAGAATACACGATTTCAGTAGAAAAATAAGTTTATTTGAGCTTAAGTTATTCTGTATCAGCTATAATATGGAGTAAAAATATTTGAAGACAACTGAAATGCAATTAGGTGGAGAATTAACATAGCAGCCACCATGTTTTGTAAAACTTTGTGAGGTGGGATGCATAGTAAAGTTTGAAAACAGTCGTCAATATTCTTATACAGTATTACAAGTTTCTTGTTAGTTCATTGTGTATTTCATCATTGCACGAAGTTGTATGTCTTATGAAAAGAATCGTTTCATATTTGTATACCATTTCTATGTATCATGTATGTTAAGTTTTTTTAAATAAAATATAAAAAAAAAAACTCTGAATAGCAGCACACACACAGTATTATTGCATGAATTTACTTGAGCTTCATTGCCTTGACTGGCAGTAAACACATAGTTACTACTTGAATTTCCTTGAGACATGACTTTGAGCAAATGAACTAGAATTTAAATGAAAGAAAAATTAACGCAAGTATACAGCACAATATAACTTAACTGGTATTAATGGTTTAACGATTCTGCATAAGTAACACGAATAATTGCACAATAACACTAAAGAAAAGATAACTCTGGAAATTGACTTGGCAAGAACAATCAACACATTAAAAATGAAAAACAATCTAGCTTTAACTTGAAGTAACTGCAAAGTGAGTTTTCTTTACTTTGAAGTTCAACAAAAATAGCAACAAATTAAAAAGAATTAAATACACAATTAATTAAATAAAATTCAATAATGGTTATAGCAAGAGCAACAATCTAATGAAACAAATCACTAAAAAAAAAAAGTAGAATTGCACAAAACAATTGAACTATTCACTGGCAACAAATTAAAGTAACTTTACTGCTTGAATCACTGAGAAAGTTCACTGAAATATTACTTATTTCTCTTAGAAAAATTACAAGTTACTTGAACATTTAAGTAAACACAATAAAAATTGGAAAAAAAAAAATTGAATACTGTGAAAGTTAAATTATACAAAATCAGTTTCAGAAATTTTCAATAGTTAAAATTA
Source organism: Cherax destructor (assembly GCA_009830355.1). Lineage (NCBI taxonomy): Eukaryota > Metazoa > Arthropoda > Malacostraca > Decapoda > Parastacidae > Cherax > Cherax destructor. The sequence continues at coordinate 26,359 of WNWK01020963.1, read as the reverse complement.
CACTCAGGAAAATTATTTGCACATAAAAACAAAGATATCAGAAATGAATTAGTTTGAACACTCTTACTCTTAATTGCAAGCAAAGCAAAGTAACTCAATGAAACAGTTACTAAAACAATTCACTAAGAACACTGACTTTAATCAAACTTAAGAGTGAATTTGTTCAAACACTTGAAAACAAATGAAATTATTGACAAGGAAAAAAATTACTGAATAGACTAATTAAATTAACACTTACAGAAACTGAAGTACAACTCATCAAACTCAACAAAAAGTCATGCTCTTTGTTGACTGTGTAATTAGTACTTAGTAGAGCAAATTAATATCTTCAGTAATTTATATCACTATTCTGCAAAATTAAGGCACATTAACACTGTATAAAAAAATAACAAGTACAAAAATATTGGGTGCAATGGGAAGAATTACACTGACTGCAACACATAAGAATTACAAGGAAATACTGGGAAGGTAAAATTACTTGGTAAATGACTGAATGAATTACTCTGGGATACAACACTTGGTGGAACACAAAAATTAACAAGAAAAACAGGACAATGCTGGAGACACACGACTTAGAATCTTTTAAAAATATAATTACTAGGCAGAATGTTGGAACACTACAATTTGAAATTAAAGAAAATCTCACGAAGGGGTAACTCATTTAAAATACACTCGATGCTCAATAATAATAATAAAAAAAAGTTATACTTACTGCATACTTGGTAAACGAAACACAATTTATATAAAATATGACACAATAATTAACAAGAGACGATACTAGTAACTAAAAAAAAATTAATACAAATAGTATTTAATTTAACACATAACACTTTCTAGGATAAGGTCACAATCCCAGGATAACTCAAAGTTCACTGAAATAACAAAACTGTCTCAAGGACTCGCAATTGTCTCTAAATTATCTGCAGCGTCGGCTGCTACTCACACTCGTGGAGAAATTTGGAGAATTTGTGCATACACGATGAACTACGAATCTGGGATTTATAAAGTTGGCACAAACAGCTCAGAAGAAACACACTCAGGACGCTCAACCCGATTCGTAGCCAATAAACTGCTTGCAGGACCCAGTTTAGGGTGAAATTATCCACACTTGAGTCTTTGTGTGGGTGGTGACTGAGTCACGTGGTTGATGGCAGGGTAGGCTGGGTGTCCCCACGCAGCTGGTCGCGCACGCGTTGGCTTATCCCCTTTATAAAAAACACGTGAATTTAACCCAGGGTGGCTTGGAACACACCCAGAATACCACAGGGATGGTATTATCACTCAGAACAGCGATACACTTGAGTACATGGGCGATATAAATACGTGAACTCACGTGGGTTACTTCTCAGCTGGGTTGGCTTGCTGGCTTAGTTTAGTATAGACCTTTCACACAGGTTGACTGGCTTGGAGTCTTGGAACAATTAGCTCAGCAGGGTTAGTACACTGGCTTAAGCCTTGGCTGATGTAACTGGATGGGTGGCTTGCTGGTGGCTTAGCACTCTCCCCTCACAAACTGGTTTATCTCCACCTTAATTTGCAAAACCCGGGTCTTTCCCTCGTAGGTTGTAGCAAATAAGAGATAAAACACTTAGCTGGCTAGGAGATATTGTAGACAGGCTGACTCCCTGTTTGGGTGTTGATAGCTGGTAGCGTCGTTCTCTTGAGGCACACAAGCTGTCTGCTGGCTTGTTGAATTCTATCTCTCTGTAACACCGTAATCGATAGAAATTACGGGCCCACTGCTGGCACCATTTGTTGTGTGGGGTTCGAGAGATATATAGGTTGTCAAAGGACACACTTTGTAGGATGGTTACGGTATATTAACGGTGTATGAGAGGAGAGGTACCCGGCACGTCTGTCCAGCTTTATGTCGGCCTAGGAGTGAGAGCGAGGCCTCTGACGTAGTAGCCACATGGAGCGGGAGCTCTGACGTCACAGTAACAAGGGAGCATACATGTAATGTCTCAAGTTACTATACTGTAATACACTACACAAGTGTATACATATTTACTGACACGACATGAGGGGGTACTTGTACCTCCTCCCATGGGAGACATAGGTCTCTGATACTCCCCCGACAGGGAGCCGGAGCCGGGTCGCCATCTGGAATAGACCCGGAACGGGAGAATTCCTGGCGAATCAACACCTCCTACAAAGAATTACCTTCAAACCTAATGATGAATGATCTCGTCGACCCAGATATAAACCTATATAATCTAACTCCCAATTGCACAGCATCACAAGCCAGCACTGTCCTAAATACTGCTAAAAAATATTACAATTCTTAATTACAATATCAGGTCCCTAAGCAAACACTATGATGACCTCCTGGCACTCCTTGGCACCTTAAAGACAACCTTCTCCTGTATTATTCTTACTGAAACCTGGTTTAAGCAAGACACAGTAGATATATACTCAATACCAGGATACACTGCAATCCACAACTGCAGACCAAACCAAATTGGGGGTGGTGTTGCAATCTATTACTCCCAAAGAACTACCTTGTTTTAACACTACCTGCTTTAACGATGAATGCGGAGAATATATCTTTGCAAATTTTGCTGTAAAAAACGTTAAGACTCGTATAACAATCGGTGCCATTTACCGGATGCCTCATACTAACATAACAAATTTTAGCGATAAATTAAAGACACTAATAACACACAACCAAATGAACAAGCACCACCTTCTCATAGCTGGAGACTTCAACATTAACCTTGGTCTCACAGATGACCAGCTAGTAACTGATTTCATCAACAATATGAACAACATATTGTTGATGACTGGCTTACTAAATTCTCCAATGCCACTGGTATCGATGATTGCACAGACATATTTCTTAATAAATTACTTAGAGTATACAACAAATACTGTCCCATAAAAATGAAACAGGTTACGAACAAATAGCTAGGTTGCCCATGGCTAACTAACAGCATACTAAGATCCATTGATAAGAAACATCAATATGAAAAGCAATATAGACAGGGCCTAATACCCAAAAATACTATTAAACACTATGCATCAGTTCTCACCAAACTAATAAGAAAGGCCAAGCAATTGTACTATTCCAGCAGATTCACCGAAACAAGAAGAGATATAAAAAAATACCTGGAAAACACTCTCTCAGATTCTGGGCACCAACAAACTGAAAAAAAAACTAGGGATATTGTCTTGACTAAACCAAATGAAACACCCTTCCCTCCATCCTTTCCTAGGATGACCCATACCAAAACATAAACACGTACCATGAAAGATTATACAGTGGACCCTCAGTTTTCAGGTACCAATGCCCAAGCAAGTGATTACTTAGATGGAAATTTCCCAACCTCCTTCTATCTTGCACCTACTGAACCCACTGAAGTCACCATGATTATAAAGTCACTTAAGAATAAATCAGGGAATCTGTCTCAAGTCCCACCATTATTGTACAAGCGAGCGGCTCATGTCCTTTCGCCTGCTATTTCACTACTTTTTAACAATTCACTAGAAACTAGCAATTTCCCGGCACCCCTCAAGACAGCAAGGGTTACACCAATTCACAAAGGTGGTGACCCCACAGATGTAAATAACTATAGGCTAATCTCGAACTTACCGTTGCTATCTAAAATTTTTGAGAAACTCGTGCACAAGAGATTATATTCGTTTATTACAGTACAAAACATACTCAACCCCTGCCAATTTGGCTTTAGAAAAAACAAACGCACAAAGATGCAATTGTAAAAATGCTGGACCTACTTTACACAGCACTTGAAAACAAGGAATATCCGCTAGGACTCTTTATTGACCTAAGGAAAGTTTTTGATACAGTAGACCACGGCATCCTACTCCAAAAACTTGACCATTACGGTATAAGAGGCCACGCTCTTATGTATTTCAAATCCTATCTTACTAACAGGTATCAATATGTCACCATTAAAGACACTTGATATTGGAGTACCACAGAGAAGTGTCCTTGGTCCCCTGCTCGTCCTCCTATACATCAATGATCTTCCCAACGTATTACCTGGAGTTTACCTGGAGAGAATTCCAGGGGTCAACGCCCCTGCGGCCCGGTCTGTGACCAGGCCTCATGTTGGACCAGAGCCTGATCAACCAGGCTGTTACTGCTGGCCGCACGCAGTCCAACGTACGAACCAACGTACGACAGCCAGGGGTTTGTTGGTAATCCCCCTGATGTATGCTGGGAGGCATACCGATTCTCTTTGCTGATGATACGACTTATGTCATCTCCCACCCAAATCTTGCCTCACTCAACACCATTGTTAATGAAGAGCTACTAATAATATGAACCTGGATGACAGCCAACAAACTTACACTTAACACTGACAAAACCTTCTACATTATGTTTTGGAACAGAACAGGAGTTGCACAACTGAACATAATGATTGATAACACTCCTATTGCTAAACACAATGAGGGCAAATTCCTGGGCCTACACATGGAGAGCAACGTGAATTTCAGCACCCATATAAACCACATAGTAAAAAAAAGTATCCAAAACGGTTGGGATCCTCTCCAAGATACGTTACTATGTACCGCAATCAGCCCTACTCACACTATACTATTCACTCATCTATCCCTACCTCACCTATGCCATATGTGCTTGGGGATCAACAGCAACAACTCACCTAAAACCAATATTAACTCAACAAAAAGCTGCAGTAAGAATTATCACGCAATCCAATCCTAGGCAACTCACCCCCTCCCCCCACTCTTCAAAGACCTAAATTTACTCACTGTTCAGAACATCCACACTTACTACGGATTCTGCTTCTGACTCTCGCCCAGGCAGGTCATAGCAGCTCTGACTCTTCCAGTCTCCCTACGATCCCCGTTGGGGAGGGGAACTTTTACCTGATCCACGATGGTTCACCGAGTGAAGATCAAGGCTAAGGACTCTTCTACCACTTATGCTTCCAAGCTTGCCCTTGCAACTGCCCTAAAAAGCAGTTTGCAGTTGAAATTCTCGGGTATTGCAACTCTTCACGAAGCCTTCCTTGTCACATTCATCAATGATGAGGAAGCAGAAAAAGTCCTTTCACCACCTGCTATCAAGACCCTTGATGATAAAGGCTTTGTTCTCTCAACATCACCATTTATGCGAGCAAAACGATCTGTGTTTATGAAGCGACTTGACAAACTCATCACCTCCATGACTACAGAAGAAATCAAGCAATCAATTGAAGATCTGAATGATTGGGCTGAATTAGGTGTAATCAAGATCCCCAATGCTCAAAATCACGTTTATAGACGTGAACATGGCTACCAGAGCTCTCTCAGATAGTCTGGCTGTCTCATACTACTACACCAACCACAGTCAGCTTGAACCTGAACGATTCAAACAAATTTCACCCTGCTGGACATGTTTCTCTTATGGTCACTCTGCCAACGAATGTCATGTGAAGAACAAGATTTGTTCCATCTGTGAGTCTGAAGGTCACGACTTAGGTTTTTACAAAACAGAAGTGTTGTAAGAAGAGCAGAGTATATGGAAAGTAAAAGAAAGGTGAAGAGAGTGGTGAGCACCTCCACTGCTGCTGCTACCTGCATCAATTGTAAGAGTGATCATCATACTCTGGCAGCCAAATGTCCTGTTCGTAAGGAAATCCTTTCCAAGAAGTTAAAGGAAGACCTTAAGAAAACACCAGGCAACTCTCCAACTTATGCTGCAATAACCAAACTCCAGTCTACTACCACCAAGATCCTGCAAGCCACTCAGCAGCCTCCACCACCACCACCACCACCATTATCACCACCACCACCATTATCACCACCACCACCATTACCACCACCACCAGTACCACCACCACCACCACCACCACCACCACCAACACCACCACCACAATCACCACAATCACCACCACCACCACTATCACCACCACCACCACCATCACCACCATCACCACCACCACCACTCCAGGTATACACAACAAATTACAGCCAGTATCCCACAAGGAAGTGTTCTAGGACCACTTCTATTCCTCATTTACATCAATGACCTACCGAATGCATCTACCTCGATGATGACTAATAAGCTTACTCTCAATACTGACAAGACCTATTTCATTCAGTTTGGAAACAGAGCTACAAATGTTCCACTTAACATAACGCTCAATGGTTCACCCATCACAAGACTCACAGAGAAAAAAATCCTAGGAATCCACCTTGACAGTAGCAATGAATTCCAAACACACATACAACAAATTTCCAAGAAACTCTCAAAGACAATAGGCATACTATCAAAGATATGCTACTATGTGCCTCAATCATCTCTCCTTGCACTGTATCATTCACTTATCTACCCTTATCTCACCTATGGAAATTTTGCATAGGGATCAACAACATTAAATCACCTTAGACCATTCATAACCCAGAAAAGGCTGCAGTCAGAATAACAAATTCCAATGCCACTCCAGACAGCAAAATCTAATCTACTTTAGACAGCATACTCCACCAATATTCAAAAGCCTAAAACTACTCACTGTAGAGAACATTCACACTTATTCTTGTGCCTACTACATAAATAGAACTCTACACTCTAATATAAACCCTCAGCTCAAAATTCTCCTCACCAACTTTAACAGGATCCATGACCATAACACAAGACACAGATCGCTTTTTGATATACCGCGAGTCCATATCACCCTGTGGAAAAATTCTATGCACATAAAGGGCCCCAGAATCTGGAATTCACTACCAGCAAATACTAAAATTCTATTCTATTCTATATGATCTGCCGGTATGGATCCCGGCCCGGGTCTCTTCCAATTTGGCGACCCGGCATCGGTTCCCCTGTAGGGAAGTGTCATGTATCGACGTTAAAGGTACATGTGTGGTATTCCTTTGGTGGGAAGAGGGGTCCTCTCCGAATCTATGGACAAACGAAGTCCCAAAAGGTAGTTGCTCCAATGGTAGTTGGTGCAGGGTGCAACGGAGGCCCTCAGCAGGCCTTCACAGTGACGTCAGCGGGGGGGCGGGTGACATGCAATGACTGGGAGTAAGGTCTCCAAATCTTTAACAGCCAAGTACACCAGATGTGCCGCCTCATCTTCCCGGGCCCGCCCCACCGGGGTCATCGGGAAGTGTCTGCGGCGAAGGGGCAATGTAGCTTGGCAGTCTAACAGGTAGTGCATCAGGGGAGTGGAAACCATCCGGTCACAGTGGGCACAGAGCTCCTCTCTTGCTTGTTCAATGACCTGTGCAGTGGTGGGACACCCTAAGCGCAGGCGGTGGATAGCCACCCGCAGTTCCCTGGGCTGCTTCCGAATGGTTGGAGGGGGCGCCCTGTGAGTCGCCCTGTCATACCAGCGGCGGCTCCGGGAATCCCCAGGGTCAGGAAGTGGGCGCCTGACCGCACTGGTAGCCCATAGCATAATCTGTCTGAGGCTGATGGCGATTGCACCACGTGGCTGTGCCTCGAGCGTTGCGGCCTTAGCAGCCTCATCTGCTGCATCATTGCCTGGGATACCCACATGGCTTGGGATCCAGTTGATGGTGGCTCTGCGACCCTGGGCCATGAGCGTCTGCAGGTCGCCCCGAATGGACGTGAGTAAGTGTATGTTGTCCCTTGGCTCTTTGTGCATAATTGCCTAGATTGCTGACTTGGAATCAACATGGATGACGGGAGGATGCTGATGGTCTGCAATCGCATGCTGCAGAGCTCGTTGAATGGCGTAGAGTTCAGCCTGGAGTATGGTGCAATGGTCTGGGAGGCGCCATCCTGCCGTCAGATTGCTGTGGAACATCCCAGCAGCTGTTCGGCCCGCTTCTGGGTCTCTGGAGCCATCACTGTAATATGTCACACACCCAGGGGTTTCCACACCCGTAATGCTAGCTGAAGCAAGTTGTTGCAGAATGTGCTGGGGACAATGCCTCTTGCTGCCTGGTAGGGCTGTCCAGTGCACTGCCAACAGCTCTGGCGCCCAAGGGGGCGGCACCGTGTAGTTCGCTGCAGGTCTGTCGCAGCCTCCATCCTGGAGCAATGGCATGGGCAGGAGCTTCCTTGTGTCATCTGCAACTGACCACAACCACCGGCGGCCGCGGTACATTGGTATGACATGTCCCTGGTGGACCCGTATATCCCTCATCAGTTTTTCAGCTCCTGGGAGGCGGAGGTACTTTGCTATCCTCTTGGCAGCTATAAGTTGGATCCTGTCCTCAAGGGGCTGCAGCTGCGCCTCGAAGTTCAGAGCCACCGCATTGGCCCACCTAGGAGCCCCCAGCATGGCCCGTACAGCTGTGTTTTGGACTACACAGAGAAACTTGATGTTCGTGGGCCTGGCGTGAACCAGAGCAAGCGCCCCGTAGTCGATGAGCGAGCGTACGGCCTGTATGTAGAACAACCTCATGACCTCGAGGCTGGCCCCGACCTTAGGGTTGGCCATGGCACTCATTGCCCGGACCCTCTGCAGAGCTCTCTCTTTGATGTGGCGTACATGTTTCTGGAAGGTGAGTTGCTTGTCAATGTAGATGCCAAGGTACCTATAGCTGTGAACCCATTCCAGGTTGATGCCCAGGATCCGCAGCCTCTCATTGGCTTCCCTAGTGCGAAGGATCATGGCTTTGGATTTTGCTGCAGATATCTTGAGCCCCAGGCGACGGAAGGTGGAAGCCAGTAGATCGAGGTCCTCCTGGGCTCGGTGCAACAGCCGGCGCTTCCTGGATATGACAAGCACCAGGTCATTGGCGTAGCTGAGCAGGAAGGTGCCTGTGGAGAAAGGCAAGCTCACAAGCTGGTGCATCAGTACATTGAACAGGGCGGGACTAAGCACCCCGCCCTGTGGAGTGCCATTTTCGAGGGTCTTGAGAGAAGAGGTATGCCCCTGGAAACGGACCCGGGCACGCCTGTCCTGGAGATAGGATCGAAGCCATGCAAGCAGCCTGCCCTTAACTCCTCTGCGGGCCAAGAGTGCAAGGACGGCAGGTGCACTGGCGAGCTCGAAAGCTTTCTCAAGGTCGAGGAAGACAACAATGTGAGCTTGGGCGTCTGACCCAATGCTGGCCAGTAGGGTTGTAAGGCTTTCAAAAGTGCCCACTCCGTTGGTGAACCCATAGAGGTGTCTATGAGGAGGGCCAAGCTTCCACCTCAGTCGCTCCAGCACCATCCTCTCAGACACCTTGGAGATGCAACTGGTGAGGGAGATGGGTCTCACACTGCCAGGATCCCCAGGTTTAGGAATTGGTATGATGTCAGCCTCCTTCCATACAGCAGGGAGTCTGCCGGCTCTCCAAGTCCGGTTGATGACCCCCAGGACAACTTCGTGACCAGACTGGCCAGATCGAGTGATCATGCCATAGGTAACACCATCATGCCCAGGCGCAGTGTCCCGATGAGATGTGAAGGCTGCCTGGAGCTCCCGGTAAGTGAAGTCTTCGTCGGTGGAATCCTTTGCCTGGCATGCTGCTTGGATCGCCCCCACCCTTCTAGGAAGGAGAGTGTCCTGTAGGTCCTGTAGATCCTGAGGCAGTTGAGCCATAGCCGCTCTGGAGGTGAAGAGTTCCACCAGTCGCTCAGCCTCTGCTGCAGGATCTGGGTGTGCTCGAGCCACACTGCGACACTGCCCAGTGGCCATTCGTAGCTTGGTCCATATCTCAGATAAGGTGGTGGAGTAGCTGAGGGAGGCACACCACTCAAACCATTTAGCCTGCCGGACCCTGTGCGAGACATGGCGCGCATGCCGCACCACTTCCCTTAGCAGATGCATGGACTCGGCCGTGGGATTGCGCCTGTGCATCTTGCGGACGACATTGATGCGGTGGTTCTGTTCCTTGATTACCTCATTGTAGAACCACCAGTCACGCTTGTATGACCCTCTGCCCATAATCCTAGGTACGGCTGCCTCAGCTGCCACGTGAAGGCTGCCTGTAGGTTCTGAGCCGCCTCATCTGGATCATCTGGTAGAGTAGTCTCCGCCCACCAGCGCTCGATGACCTCTCGGAAGCACGGCCAGTCGGCCTTCTTGAGATTCCATCTGGGGGTATGCGTAGGAGGTGGGTGCCGCTGGACCATCAGTGTAGTGACTACTGCAAAGTGATCACTGGTTAGACGGGGGTGGACCGCCCAACTTGCACTTGAGAGCAGCCGTCTGGAGATGAGTGTGATGTCCAGACGGCCACCGTAGTGATGGGTTGGCTCCCCATTGTTGAGGAGGGCGATCTCAGGTACATCCTCCAGCACAGTCGCAAGGTGCCTCCCTGCCGCGTTGGTGGGGGAGACAGAATTAAGTATTGGGTGATGGGCATTGACATCCCCAGCCACAATAAGACCCTCCAGGGAGGCGAGTGCAGCCACCTCTGAAATGTCAAGGGTGGACCTAGGGCTTCTGTATATGTTGTAAATCACGAGAGGTCCATCCGGAAGGTGTAAGGTGGCGGCCTGTACCTCCACGCCCTCCCCGCAGTCGATGGGGTCAGTGGAGATAGAGTGAGGGATAGTATTCCTGACGTAGACTGCTGTGCCCCTGCCAATGCCTTCCAGGCGCTGAAGGTAAGCCGAGAAACCCGGGATACGTGGCGGTGATTGATGTGGTGGTTCGGTAAGTGTCTCCTGGAGCAGGAAGACATCGATCTCATCTTGTACTGCAGCTTCAATCACAAAGTGAAGTTTCCGCCGTAGCCCACAAATGTTCCACTGAAGGATCTTCAAGGGGAGTAGAGGGGACCCTCTGATTCCATCTCCGCCTGGGACATGTTGTCCTCCGTTGTTGGTGATCCCGGGGTCTCCTCCATCACGGACTGGAAGGACTCTTGGATGATGGCTTGAAGTTCCATTGAGTCCTTCCTGTCCAGGAGGACAACGCCTAGCATCCACAACAGGAGCTGTCTGCAGGCGCCCCTGTCCTCCGCCGACGGCAGCAGGCGAGTGAGGAGCTCTGAGATGACCCCAACGGTTTTCTTCAGACGAGTAGGAAATGAATCTACCATTACCTCTGTAGGCGTTGGGTCGGACGACTCTTGGTGCTGGTCCTGAGCCAGCGGGTAAGTTTGGGTGGCTGTCGACACTGCAGCTGCATAAGCTGGGTGCACCCTGGGTCCGGCCGGAGTGGCCGTGGACGTCCGGGTCTCCTGGCGGGGAGCCGCTGCTTGACTCTGGACGTTCACAGGAGGGGCCTGCCCTCGGAAAGAGGCATGCTGGCGAGATGGCGTTGATAGTCTGTGCCCAGCAGTGGCCTGCTGGGCAGTGTTCCTGGCCTGTTGTCGCTTTTCCCAGTGACTCTGTCTTCTTGGCCACCTTGCTGGCTGCAAGCCATTGACTGCCCCCTGATGCCTCTGCTGGGACCCCAGTACCGGGAACTCGCAGGTATCGCCCATCTGTGGCAACCGTGGTGTTGTGGTTGGAGCCCATGCTGACTGTTGTTGGGCAGTTCTGAGGTTGGGCGTTGCCGCGGGTGCCAAGCCGTTCCGGTGACGCACTCGCTGCCAGTGCTGCACCATCACAGGACAGCTCTGGTTCCAGGCATGGTGCCTCTTTGAGCAGTTAGCACACTTGGGCTCCGGCCGAGAGGTCTCGCTGGTCGGTTGTTTGAGGAGTGCAATGCAGTCCTTCGAGTCGTGTGCCTTGCTGCACACTCCACACCTCTTCCCTCGCTGGCAGGTGGCTGCAATATGATTGAACCCCTGACAGTTGAAACACTGCAGTGGGCCTGTCAGGTATGGCCGGGTCTTGAACCTTCCCCAGACCCCAAGGTCCAGGTGCGTGGGGAGTTGGCTTTTGTGGTGTATCAGCACCTGTCGGGTGGGCACCTTGTTCACCTTGGCAGTGAGTCGCTCTGCCTTGACAATATTGGGCAGTTCCAAAATGGGATCCAATGGAAGGGGCACAGGGACGTGTAAGAGCACCCCCTTGTACACCTTCTCCCAAGCAATCAGTTCCACCATGCTGGTATGCGTCACAACCAGCCCCTTTAATACCTCGTATGAGTCCTCGTCCCGAGGAACGACCAAAATCTCGTTCCTGAGAGTGAACTCGCAGCGGAGCTGGAGGTGGGGGATGCCCTCCAGATACCTCACAAACCCGTAATCGGGAACCTTGAATTTGTTGAAGGCCATGGTTGCATTTGTCCGAGCAGAGCGGGAAGTCTGTCTTCCACGAGGAGTCAGCCATTCCCCATCGTCTGGGGTGGCTGATGCAACTGGGGCAGGTACCTGGTTGGGCCCCAACCCCGCCTGTTGAGGAGCCACAGCCTCCTGGTGGCCCCCCATGTCCATCTGGGGGACCAGATCTTCTTGGATAGCATCTGCCGGCTGAACTAGTGGCAGATCGGCAGATACAGCAGTCTCTACAGCATCCTTGGCCTTCTTGGTGGGGCTCCCATCGGCCCCACGTCGTCCTCCGACTTGTCCTCGCATTCCAATAAACGTTTAGGCCGCTCTCCTGGGCCTGACATGGTGACTGTAGGTGTGGGGACTGAACCAGCAGCTGAGCTGCAGACTGTGACCTCACAGCCGCCCACACGGGGCTCAGGGCTGTGAGGCTCAGGTCCCCGGAGGGAGCCCTTAGCCACCCTCACGTGGCTCACGGCTCTGACGCACTTAACACTGTTCACGAGAAACGACACTAATCTGTGCGTAAACTAACACAGACATATAATCCCAAGCGAAAACATAGCCCACGAAGAACAATAACGGCGTAAATCTGTGCGTAAACTAACACAGATGTCTCCTCTGCTATGTTCTATATATATATCGAAGAATTCTCAACGTCCTCCTCCTCCAATACTAAAATAACCCGGTCTGAACATCAATTTAAGACTCTTCTCAAGAACTACCTACTCACCCTAAACTAAATAATCATAGTGTAAACTACTTTCAACAATGCTCAGTGTTTTTCCTGTATTATAATTTCATTATTTATTATTGATGTAACCATCCCACAAAACACTTTTAACAATGTAATATCCCCAGATTGTAATTTAAGTAAATTAATTAACTGTTATAACTAATGTTTAACTAAAACAAACTCAATCAATGTCTCTAGTATTAAGTAGTCTATAAGCCATTAGATTAATCTGCCCTGAATGCCATGGCATGCTAGTGGCTCTCCTTGCACTTCAGCTCATGATTGTAATTACAAAATCTCGATGTAAACTTGCAATGAAATAAATATATTATTATATTATTATTATTATTAGTACTGTTTTTGATGTACCAGAAGTTCTTCCAGTTATATGTGTGATGAGTTAATTCATGATTGTAAATGTGGAATTCATCTTCTTGATTCGCCGGTACTCTTCCGACCCGGGTCTTTTCCAGATGGTGACCCGACCTTGGCTCCCTGTCTTGGGAATCTTTGATACCTATGTCTGCCATAGGAGGTACAAGAACCTCCTCAACTTCTGGGACCAACTGTCCCCAGGCCTAGCCACATTCCCTGCCGTTACGGGGCACGTAGGGAGAAGCTAGGCCTCTGGTCTGCCATCTTCCCCGCCCCAGGGGGGGCTCGTGGAAATGACAGTCTTGTGAACTGCAGGTGGTAGCAAGCTCTGGCCAGGCACTCATACACATAATTTCTGACAATAATAATAATAATAATAATCATATCTTTGTTGTTGTAGATTCACCGGTACTCTCCCGGTCCGGGTCTTTTCCAGATGGTGACCCAGCCTTGGTTCCCTGTCTTGGGAGTGTCTGAGACCTATGTCTCCCATGGGAGGAGGTACAAATACCTCCTCATCTTTTGGGACCAACTGTCCCCAGGCCTAGCCACATTCCCCGCCCTCACATGGCTCGTAGGGAGAAACTAGGCCTCTGGTCTGCCAGGCAGTCTTGGGAGCAGCAGGTAGTAGCAAGCTCCAGCCTTGGCACCTACCCTGCCCTAGAAGGGCTGGGCATGGTGATCGACCCGCCCATTAGAGTGGTGTCTACCTCTTATATACAGATGATCCACAATTAAACATTAAGATCAACTCTACACCTATTGCTAGACATAACGAGGGCAAGTTCCTGGGCCTTCACCTTGACAGCAGCCTGAAATTCAGCACCCATATCCAACACATAACAAAGAAAGTGTCCAAAACTGTGGGGATCCTCTCTAAGATAGGGTATTATGTACCACAATCAGCCCTACTCACACTATACTACTCACTCATCTATCCCTACCTCACATATGCCATTTGTGCATGGGGATCAACAGCAATTACCCACCTAAAGCCAATAATAACCCAACAAAAAGCCGCAGTAAGAATTATCACACAATCCAACGCTAGGCAGCACACCCCCCCACTCTTCAAAGACCTAAACCTACTCACTGTCCAGAACATCCATACTTACTACTCTGCTATCTACATTTATAGAACCATTAATACCAACTTTAACCCTGAGCTAAAACACTTTCTTGACAGTTGTGACAGGACCCATAGACATAATACCAGACATAAACATCTCTTTGACATTCCCCGTGTCCGACTAAATCGATACAAAAATTCAATGCGCATAAAAGGGCCTAAAATCTGGAACTCCCTGACTGAAAACTCTAGAACTGCAGACACAACCTCCATTTTCAAAAGCACCGTTAAAAAACATCTTATCTCACTTACGCACCCAACCGGTAGTTAACCATACGAAAACTACTTTATCTTGCACATATCCGCAGCAAAATACACTTATTGATATCTGTGATTCTCCTTAATTTGCTCATTACTAACCACAGCAAAATACACTTATTGATATCTGTGATTCTCTTTAATTTGCACATTACTAACCACAGCAAAATACACTTATTGATATCTGTGATTCCCCTTAATTTGCACAGTTCTAACCAAAATTCTAATACAACTATTGCTTCATAATACTTAAGCTAGTCATAAGTTTGCCTAAGATACTCCAATATAGAAACTATATTATGCCAATATATCACCTTTATCATTAATATATAAACTAATTGCTAACTTCTTATACTAATTGTTAAATTCTCAATGTTTAAATTCCAGTACCTAAATTTTGTAAACCTAACCTTACAATCTGTATATCCATTGTATAGCTATTGAGTAAGACCTATCATAAGACTGCCTGAAAAGCCTAGGCATACCTAGGCATATTATTGGCCATCTTGTAATATCAACTTTAATGTATAACTATAAGTACCCCCCACCTTGTATTACATGAAATAAAGGATTTGAATTTGAATTTGAATTGTATTACTACTACAGTAGAAATAAATCACTTTGTCTGACTTTTTTGGGGAGTTATCCTGAGTAATTTACTTACATGTTACTATGTAGGTTAATTTATACTATAACTAAATTTATAAGTATGTATCTGTACCTAAATAAACTGACGTACTTACTTGTTATATTAGTTTAGTTTATGTTTGAGACTGACAGAATATTTAACAAAATGGGAAAGATAATAATAAATTATAAGTTATCTGCTTTTTATAATAAGTATATTTTTTTCCTTCTTAAGAGAAAATAAAGTATTAATAATATAAGCAAATTCTTAAATTATTTTAGAAAATGTCTAAAAATTTTAAGAAATTTGTATCCTATTTTTCTTACTTTTATAAATATCGTTAAAAAATTATTTTTGTTAGTAGACGCCTGAGAAAATACATGAATTCATAATAAGTTATAAAGGTAATAATTTTTTAAAGGGAATAATCAATTATTCCTCTAATGCACAGTACAAGTATTAAAATTATTTATTACACTGTTGTCAGTTGTATACTTGACTGTCAAAATGAAAGAGCAATGTTCAGACGTACAGGTCAACTCACCTTGTAGCCTGTTTAGTCTGTCACATCTGAATAGGTTATAACCTGCATTCTATATTTTGTCAAAATGGTCCTTTATGTGGGTCTCTGTGAAAGCTGCAAACATTGCATTCGACTCTGTGAGAAATACCTTGATGTAAGGAGGTGTTCATTCGCTGGGAATTCTCCCGGCCCGGGTCTTTACCAGATAGCGACCCGGCTCTGGCTCCCTGTCTTGGGAGTAGCAGAGACTTATGTCTCCCATGGGAGGGGGTTTGCCCTCAGCGGCGGAACCAACAGGCCCCAGTCCTAGCCACATTCTCCCACCAGCACGAGGCAGGGAGGTAGATAAATGCTAGGCCTCTCTAGTCTGCCACCTTCAATGCCCCAAGGACGCTGACGGGAAGGGCAGGCTTGCGAGCAGCAGATGGTAGCAACCTCCAGCCTTGGCACCTACCCTGCCCTTGAAGGGTTGGGAGGAGGAAGAGGTGTTGATTCACCGGGAATTCTCCCGGCCCGGGTCTTTACCAGATGGCGACCCGGCTCCGGCTCCCTGTCTTGGGAGTAGCAGAGACTTATGTCTCCCATGGGAGGGGGTTTGCCCTCAGCGGCGGACCAGCCACATTCCCCACCAGCACGAGTCAGGTGGTAGATAGATGCTAGGCCACTCTGGTCTGCCACCTTCCCCTCCCCAAGGAGGCTGACAGGAAGGGCAGGCTTGCGAGCCGCAGATGGTAGCAAGCTCCAGCCTTGTCCCCTACCCAGCCCTAGAAGGGCTGGGCATGGTGAGTGACCCGAAGGGCTGGGCATGGTGAGCGACCCGAAGGGCTGGGCATGGTGAGCGACCCGAAGGGCTGGGCATGGTGAGTGACCCGAAGGGCTGGGCATGGTGATCGACCTTCTTGATGTAAGGAATTATGTTTGTTGATGGCTTAAGACCCTGTATGTTTGCAAAGATAAATGTCGTTATGTTTATGGAATTTAAGGGGCGTTCATTTGCTGGCTTTAATATCTGTAGTTTTGGAGTGGAGGCCAATGACTGCCTCTGTTCCTGAAGTGTTTTCAGTTGTACGATTTCTGTCATTTCATGCCATTTTTTTTCCTTCCTTGCACTAAAAAACCTATTTCTCTGTGGAGGTTATGGTTCTCTTCTTTAGTTTCCCATAGTCCAGCTGGCCTGTGTCTTCTTGTTCCCTTTAGATGATATGTCTGGCAGTATACGTTGTAGCATTTTCTTTCAAGGAATGATGAGTGACACACATCAGGGTGAACTAAGTTACAGGAAGGGAAGTTGCACCCTCCTGGTGTCATGTGGATATGGCATATTTTGAGATTGTCAAAGGTGTATATCTCTGTACATTTTCTAGGTCAGCAATTTCACCTGCTTTGAAAGGTGCAGTTAGTTTAACTGGAGTTTACCTGGAGAGAGTTCTGGGGGTCAACGAACCCGTGGACCGGTCTGTGATCAAGCCTCATGGTGGATCAAGGCCTGATCAACAAGGCTGTTACTGCTGGTCGCACGCAATCCAACGTAGGAACCACAGCCTGGCTGGTTAGGTACCGACTTTAGGCATCAGTCAGACAAAGGCATTCAGCTTCTTTATTTTTTTGTCCGATTTTTTATTTATTTTTGGTGTACGTTTAGAAGCATATAGTATGTAGAATAATATGACAAAGTTTCAATAAGATTGACCAACCACATGAAAACTACTTTATCTTGCACAAATCCACAGCAAAATACAGTTATTTATATCTGTGATTCCCCTTAATTTACACATGACTGTAAACAAAATTCTGAATACATCTATTGCTTCATAATTCTTAAGCTAGTCATAAGTTTGCCTAAGACTCTCCATTATAGAAACTGTATCATGCCAATACGTGACCATTTTCATTAATAGATAAACTAATTGTTAAGTTCTTAAATATTTTGAACTACCTCAATTTTGTAAATCTAGTTAATCACTACAATTACCTAACCTTAATACCAGTATAATTATTGTGTCACTATAGAGTAAGATCTAGTATAAGACTGCCTGAAATGCCTAAGCCTACTAGTGGCCTTCTTGTAATAAGAACGTATTTTATAATTTGAACTACAGTAGACCCTCATTTAGCACGACTTTATGTTGCGCGTTTTGGGTATTACGCGATTGAAGAATTGCGGCACATTTTTATCTAACACGACGTAAACCTTATATTACGCGATTCGCTGGAGGGGAAAAATTTTGAGCCCGCGGTCGCCTGCAGTAGGTTAAACCATTGAGTCAGTGGGGGTCCTACTAAGGGTGGCTATGAGCCACAACAAGTGTTTAATGCTGACGAGACAAGTGTTTTCTGGAAGAAAATGCCAACATGAACTTATATCAGTCAGCAAGAGAAAAGTGCACCAGGCTTCAAGACAGCAAAGGATCGCTTCACCTTGCTCCTTTGCGGTAATGCATCAGGTGATTTCAAGTGTAAGCCCATGGTTATTTACCGCTGTAAGAATCCTCATGCTTTGAGGAAAAGTTAATTTGTTTTTCCTTCGCACAAACTAAGTTTATTCAGGTATACAGAGATAATAATAATACCATTAGTTACGTTGTTGTTAATTCGCTGGTAGAAGGAGGTGTTGTTCGCCGGGAATTCTCCCGGCCCGGGCCTTTACCAGATGGCGACCCGGCTCCGGCTCCCTGTCTTGGGAGTATCAGAGACCTACGTCTCCCATGGGAGGGGGTACCCCTCAGCGGCGGGACCAACTGGCCCCAGGCCTAGCCACATTCCCCACCAGCACGAGGCAGGTAGGTAGATAGATGCTAGGCAGGCTTGCGAGCCGCAGATGGTAGCAAGCTCCAGCCTTGGCACCTACCCTGCCCTAGAAGGGCTGGGCATGGTGATCGACCATGTGGGTATGAATACAGGACCATCGTATAGGCGGGGCAGGACGCGGCTCAAGGAGGCTGGGCAGAGAGAGAGAGAGAGAGGGGAGGCAGTCTCGTGTGGAGCGGCCCAAATTCCAGATATCGGGCGGGATGGCTTCGTTAGTTTGGCGATTACGTCAGCCAGACCGGACTTAATTACTTCACTTCGTAATATGGAGTGATATCAAAGTGTGCGACGCGTATAAAGTGGGACAATCGGTCCGGGAAGCCCAGTAATAGGGCAATAATTGGTGAAATAGTGAATGGTGTCGACGAGGGGCGCCGGAGTAAGCCTAATTCGAACTCCAGTGATGCGACCATACGACGGGATACAGTCGTAAACCCTGATTCTGGGTGGTTTTCGTAATAGAAGAGACTGAAATATGCTTAATGAATACTGTGAAATGTTGAATCTAGTGAAGCAGATTTGTAAATAATTGGAAGTGAGTGTACCGGGTGCGTCTGGCGTAAGGAAGCCATCCCCAGACTGCCATGTTGGATATGGAGGGGATGATTTAACTTTATCTTCGATCATCGACTCGAAATACAAGTATCAAGACAGTGAATGTGTATAAACTAGTGGGGCATTAAGCCAGGATACACATAGTGTGTAAAGTTATCCGTATAAACTGTAATAAGGGGAAAATAGCGAGAGGATATGAATCGCTACCCCGACCAACCACATGTTAAGTAACGCCCGGTCCAGTGGGCGTACAGAGCTCAAGGAAATTAATCTTCCTTGACTCGACAGGACAACCCACATCAAGATCTTGACGGACGAACTATATCGACCGTGCAAGATCACGAGATCTATCGAAGCCCATCGATAAGAATGCAGCCACCCCACCGTAAGTATATATTTATCCTCGTACTAGCTGGCCAGTAGGTATGTTGATATATTGTGTGTCTGCGGTGGGGATAATGAAGATCTCTAGTGAACACCCAAGACGCAGGTCGATCACTATGCCCAGCCCTTCTAGGGCAGGGTAGGTGCCAAGGCTGGAGCTTGCTACCATCTGCGGCTCGCAAGCCTACCCTTCCCGTCAGCCTCCTTGGGGCGGGGAAGGTAGCAGACCAGAGGGGCCTAGCAACTATCTACCTACCTGCTTGTGCTTGTGGGCGAATATGGCTAGGCCTGGGACCAGTTGGTCCCACCGCTGAGGGGTATCCCCTCCCATGGGAGACTTAGGTCT
Organism: Cherax destructor; assembly: GCA_009830355.1. Taxonomy (NCBI): domain Eukaryota; kingdom Metazoa; phylum Arthropoda; class Malacostraca; order Decapoda; family Parastacidae; genus Cherax; species Cherax destructor. The sequence goes on along the minus strand of WNWK01020963.1, from coordinate 6,575 downwards.
CTGCTACTCCCACGCCAGGGAGCCGGAGCCGGGTCGCCATCTGGTAAAGACCCGGGCCGGGAGATTTCCCGGTGAATCAACACCTCCTCCCAAGACGCAGATAAGGGGTGAGTGAACATTAATCACTGTACTCTCTCCTCCTTCGCCTCAATCAGTCCTATATCATATATCTAAACTAAAGAGTCCACTAAAAATTTAATCATACCATACTTAATATTATAATTTCTTCAAATTTATTTACACTAGTCCAGAGTGAAGTGGGGTAAGTGTGAGAATATCGAAGGATCCCCTCGGGTGCGACCAGGAGTGGGTAAAGTTTCTCACATACCTTGCGGGAGTGACTGCGGTAAAATTATACTAGTCGGTCATCTCCCCGGGAGATTGTTTGTTGCAAGTGGCGGTGTCCCAGATAGACAATCTCTCACAATTCCCCACAGTTGGTCTGTACGTCTGAACATTGCTCTTTCATTTTCACAGTCAAGTATACAACTGATAACAGCATAATAAATAATTTAAATACTTGTACTGTGCATTACAGGAATTGATTATTCCTTTCAAAAATTACCTTTATAACTTATAAGTTCATATATTTTCTCAGGACGTCTACTGACAAGAATAATTTTATTACCTGGAGTTTACCTGGAGAGAATTCCAGGGGTCAACGCCCCTGCGGCCCGGTCTGTGACCAAGCCTCATGTTGGACCAGAACCTGATCAACCAGGCTGTTACTGCTGGCCGCACGCAGTCCAACGTACGAACCACAGCCTGGCTGGTCAGGTACCGACTTTAGGTGCCTGTCCAGTGCCTGCTTGAAGACAGCCAGGGGCTTGTTGGTAATCCCCCTGATGTATGCTGGGAGGCAGTTGAACAATCTTGGGCCCCTGACACTTATTGTGTTGTCCCTCAACGTGCTAGTGGCACCCCTGCTCTTCATTGGGGGGATGTTACATCGCCTGCCAAGTCTTTTGCTTTCGTAGGGAGTGATTTTTGTGTGCAAGTTTGGGGAAGATGGCAGACCAGAGGCCTAGCTTATCCTTACGTGCCCCGTAACGGCAGGGAATGGGGCTAGGCCTGGGGACATTTGGTCCCAGAAGTTGAGGAGGTTCTTGTACCTCCTATGGCAGACATAGGTGTCAGAGATTCCCAAGACAGGGAGCCAAGGTCGGGTCACCATCTGGAAAAGACCCGGGCCGGAAGAGTACCAGCGAATCAAGAAGATGAATTCCACATTTACAATCATGAATTAACTCATCACACATATAACTGGGAGAACTTCTGGTACATCAAAAACAGTATTATTAATAATAATAATAATATAATAATATATTTATTTCATTGCAAGTTTACATCGAGATTTTGTAATTACAATCATGAGCTGAAGTGCAAGGAGAGCCACTAGCATGCCATGGCATTCAGGGCAGATTAATCTAATGACTTATAGAGTACTTAATTGTACTAGAGAAATTGATTGAGTTTGTTTTAGTTAAACATTAGTTATAACAGTTAATTAATTTACTTAAATTACAATCTGGGGATATTACATTGTTAAAAGTGTTTTGTGGGATGGTTACATCAATAATAAATAATGAAATTATAATACAGGAAAAAAACACTGAGCATTGTTGAAAGTAGTTTACACTATGGGTCGATCACCATGCCCAGCCCTTCTAGGGCAGGGTAGGTGCCAAGGCTGGAGCTTGCTACCATCTGCAGCTCGTAAGCCTGCCCTTCGTGTTAGGGAAGGTGACAGACCAGAGAGGCCTAGCATCTATCAACCTCCATGCCTCGTGCTGGTGGGGAATGTGGCTAGGCCTGGGGTCAGTTGGTCCCGCCGATGAGGGGTATCCCCTCCCATGGGAGACATAGGTCTCTGACACTCCCACGCCAGGGAGCCGGAGCCGGGTCGCCATCTGGTAAAGACTCGGGCCGTGAGAATTCCCGGTGAATCAACACCTCCTCCTTCTATACACTATGATTATTTAGTTTAGGGTGAGTAGGTGGTGAGAAGGTAGTTCTTGAGAAGAGTCTTAAATTGATGTTCAGACAAGGTTATTTTAGTATTTGCTGGTAGTGAATTCCAGATTTTGGGGCCCTTTATGTGCATAGAATTTTTCCACAGGGTGATATGGACTCGCGGTATATCAAAAAGCGATCTGTGTCTTGTGTTATGGTCATGGATCCTGTTAAAGTTGGTGAGGATAATTTTGAGCTGAGGGTTTATATTAGAGTGTAGAGTTCTATGTATGTAGTAGGCACAAGAATAAGTGTGAATGTTCTCTACAGTGAGTAGTTTTAGGCTTTTGAATATTGGTGGAGTATGCTGTCTAAAGTAGATTAAATTTTGCTGTCTAGAGTGGAATGGGAATTTGTTATCATTCTGACTGCAGCCTTTGCTGGGTTATGAGCGGTCTAAGGTGATTTAATGTTGTTGATACCCATGCACAAATTCCATAGGTGAGATAAGGGTAGATAAGTGAATGATATAGTGCAAGGAGAGATGATTGAGGCACATAGTAGCATATCTTTGATAGTATGCCTATTGTCTTTGAGAGTTTCTTGGAAATTTGTTTTATGTGTGTTTGGAATTCATTGCTACTGTCAAGGTGGATTCCTAGGAATTTTTCCTCTGTGAATCTTGTTATGGGTGAACCATTGAGCGTTATGTTAAGTGGAACATTTGTAGCTCTGTTTCCAAACTGAATGAAATAGGTCTTGTCAGTATTGAGAGTAAGCTTATTAGTCATCATCGAGGTAGATGCATTCGGTAGGTCATTAATGTAAATGAGGAATAGGAGTGGTCCTAGGACACTTCCTTGTGGGGTACTGACTGTAATTTGTTGTGTATACCTGGAGTATACCTAGAGAGAGTTCCAGGGGTCAACGCCCCTGCGGCCCGGTCTGTGACCAGGCCTTATGTTGGATCAGAGCCTGATCAACCAGGCTGTTACTGCTGGCTGCACGCAGTCCAATATATGAACCACAGCTTAGCTGGTCAGGTACCGACTTTAGGGGCCTGTCCAGTGCCTGCTTGAAGACAGCTAGGGGTTTGTTGGTAATATCCCTGATGTATGCTGGGAGGCAGTTGAACAGTGTTGGGCCCCTGACACTTATTGTGTTGTCTCTCAAAGTGCTAGTGGCACCCCTGCTTTTCATTGGGGGGATGGTCCATCGCCTGCCGAATCTTTTGCTTTCGTAGGGAGTGACTCTCGTGTGCAAGTTTGGTACTAATCCCTAGAGAATTTTCCACGTGTATATAATAATGTATCTCTCCCGCCTGCGTTCTAGGGAGTACAGGTTTAGGAACTTCAAGCATTCCCAGTAATTGAGGTGGTTCATCGCAGTTATACGTGCCGTGAAGGTTGTCTGCACATTTTCTAGGTCAGCAATTTCACCTGCCTTGAAAGGTGCAGTTAGTGTGCATTAATATTCCAGCCTAGATAGAACAAGCAAAATGAAAAGTGTCAACATGGGCTTGGCATCCCTGGTTTTGAAGGTTCTCATTATCCATCCTGTCATTTTTCTAGCAGATGCGATTGCTATGGTGTTATGGTCCCTGAAGGTGAGATCCTCTGACATGATCACTCCCAGGTCTTTGACATTAGTTTTTCGCTCTATTGTGTGGTTGGAATTTGTTTTGTACTCCGATGAGATTTTAATTTCCTCACGTTTTCCATATCTGAGTAATTGAAATTTCTCTTCATTGAACTTCATATTGTTTTCTGCAGCCCATTTAAAGATTTGGTTGATGTACTCACCTAGTTGTGGTTGCAGGGGTCGAAACATAGCTCCTGGCCCCGCCTCTTCACTGGCCGCTACTGGGCCACTCTGTCTGCTTGGAGTCTTGCAGTGTCTTCACTGTCATGCAGATTCGGGTGTCATCTGCAAAGGAAGACACGGCACTGTGGCTTATATCTCTGTCTATGTCCGATATGAGGATGAAGAACAGGATGGGAGCAAGTACTCTACATTGTGGAACAGAGCTTTTCACTGTAGCCGCCTCAGACTTTACTCTGTTGACTACTACTCTTTGTGTTCTACTTGTTAGGAAATTATAGATCCATCTACCAACTTTTCCTGTTATTCCTTTATCACGCATTTTGTGTGCTATTACACCATGGTCACACTTGTCAAATTCTTTTGCAAAGTCTTTGTATATAACATCTGCATTCTGTTTGTCTTCTAGAGCATCCAGGACCTTTTCGTAGTGGTCCAGTAGTTGGGACAGACAGGAGCGACCTACTCTAAACCCATGCTGCCATGGGTTGTGTAATTTATAGGTATCTAGATGAGAGGCTATTTTGCTTCTTAGAACCCTTTCAAAGATTTTTATGATATGGGACGTTAGCGCTATTGGTCTGTAGTTCTTTGCTATTGCTTTACTGCCCCCTTTGTGGAGTGGGCTATGTCTGTTGTTTTTAGTAACTTCGGGACGACCCCAGTGTCCATGCTCCCTCTCCATTGGATGTTAAAAGCACGATGTTAAAAGCAGTTCTTGATGAACACGGAGTTCCATGAGTCTGGGCCTGGATCGGAGTGCATGGGCATGTCATTTATTGATTTTTCGAAGTCATTTGCCGTCAGAGTAATGTCAGATAGGCTTGCGTCTGCAAAGTTCTGTGGCACTCTCATAAAAAATTCATTTAGGTCTTCGACTTTCAGTCTGGTTAGCGCTCGCTAAAAACTAAGTCATACTGTGACTTTAATAACTCACTCATTTCCTTGCTGTCATCTGTGTAGGACCCATCTCCTTTAAGTAGGGGCCCAATACTGGATGTTGTTCTCGACTTTGATTTGGCATAAGAAAAGAAATACTTTGGGTTTCTTTCAATTTCATTTATGGCTTTTAGTTCTTCCCGCATTTCTTGATTCCTGTAAAATTTCTTTAGTTTTAATTCGATGTTTGCTATTTCTCTGATCAGTGTCTCCCTACGTATTTCAGATATATTGGCCTCATGTAGCCGCTCCGTTATTCTTTGCCTTCACCTGTATAAGGAGCGCCTCTCTCTTTCTAGTTTACATCTTCCCCTCCGTTTCCTTACGGGAATTTGCCTTGAGTAAACCTCTAGTGCCACAGAGTTAATTTGTTCTAGACATAGGTTAGGATCCGTGATGCTTAGGCTATCTTCCCAGTTTATATAATTTAGGACTTGGTTTACTTGGTCCCACCTTATGTTTTCGTTATTGAAGTTGAATTTGGAGAAGGCTCCCTTGCGGCTGATCACATTTTGTCGATCTAGGGCTCCCCGCATACATGTCTGGACCTCTATTATGTTGTGATCTGAGTATATTGTTTTTAATATGATGACATATCGTATCAGATCATCATTGTTAGTGAAGATGAGGTCCAGCATATTCTCTAATCTTGTAGGCTCTACTATTTGCTGGTTTAAGGTGAATTTGGTGCAGAGATTTAAAAAAGTTCATGTGTGTGCGAGTTTTCATCTGAGCTGCCTCCTGGTGTTATCTCTGCAACCTCATTGTTTGCAATATTCCTCCATTTTAGGTGCCTTAGGTGTGGAAGAGTTAGCTTCATTTGTGTACACGTATTGGCTTCTGTTATTAAGGTATGACTTTAGGTAGTTGAGGGAGTGCCCTCTTATACCATAGTGTGCTATTGATATTGAGCTGGTATTGGTGACATAGTCAGCAGGTTGGATAATATTGTGCAAGGTAATAGGAACAAGCCCATTATCTGTCTTAGTGCTGGTGGAAATGACATTGGGAAGGGCAGAAGACAAGAGCTACTAGGTAAGTACAGGTCAGCCATAGAAGTAGTTAGGTCTAAGGGAGGGATCCCAATCATATGTAGCATTTTGCCTAGAAAGGGAGTGGGCAATGAATGGATGTCTAGTGCAATTGGTATAAATTGCTGGCTAGACAGCTACTGCAAGGAACTTGCAATCCCATTCATTGATAACTGGGACAAATTCTATGGCAAACGTGATATGTATGCAAGGGATGGGGCTGGAGTGGTTGCATTAGCCGATTCGATTGAAGGGGTCATTGGAGACTTGTCTAGGACTGTAAACTGATAGATTATAGAGGTATGGGTGTTTGTGGGAAACAATCAGGCTGTAGTATTAGGCCTGGAAACAATAGATATTACCAGGATACCTCAGGGATATGTTTAAAAGACAATATTCAAAATAAAGTTGCTAGTAAAGGCAAAGCAATTGATCAACAAACAGAGAGATAGTAGAGGGCAATGAGTGACTAGCTCCCTTAAGATTTACTATACAAATAGTAGGAGTCTAAGAAATAAGATAGATGAGCTAAGATTACTTGCAAGTGCAGGTAATATAGATATTACTGCTATAAGAGAGACCTGGTTCAACCTGAAAGATAGAGAAATGCCTTCCGAGTGCAACATTCAGGGTTATAAAATATTCCACACTGATAGGGTCAACAGGAAGGGTGGTGGAGTGGCGATGTATGTCAGAGATAATTTAAATTTCTGTGTTAGAGAAGATATAAGATTAGAAACATCGGACTCAGAATCTGTTTGGCTACAGTTTCTCGATGGTCGTGAAAAAATAATTTTGGTTGTGATTTACAGGCTTCCAAGCCTGGATAGG
>WNWK01020962.1:0-34869 GCA_009830355.1 Cherax destructor | reverse complement strand
TTATAGGTTTCGGGCCCTTCTTTTGCCCCCAAATTTTGGGGTTTGGGGGAGACTACCCCTCCCCCCCCCGCATCGGCCACACTCGTCTTACCCCCCGGGTATCTCATGGAGGGGCCCCCCTCCCCCTCTCTGTGAGCATTGTCAGGTTCCAGTGTCGGGTTGGGCATATCCTGTTGGCCCCCCCCCTTTCCCCCCAAGGCAAAAAATTTCCCCCAAGCGCCTTCGTTTCTGGGGCCCTTTTTTCCCCCTTTCCCCCTTTTTGGGAGAGGGCCCCCCCCTTTTAAACCCCGGGGGCTCCCCATTTTTTTTTTGAAAAACTGACTTACTACAAAAAACTCTGAAGATTATCCTCTAGAAACCCCCCTCCCCCCCTTCCCCACCTGGGTTTCCCCCCCACCCTCCCCCCCTGACTATCCCCCTTTTATCTTGCCCCATTTTTTACTAATCGCCCATCTCCCTCTTACAACCCACTCCCCCTGATCCTAAAAAACCCTTTGGGGGGCGCTGAAACCCCCTGTGGTTTAGCGTTTCTATTTGTTTATAAAAATTGTCACCAATGTGGGGGTTTGGGGGGAGACTCATTTTCCCGCCTTCGCATGGGGACACTGCCTTCTGGGGGGTTATCTCATGGAGAGGCTCCCTGCCCCTTTTGTGAGATTGATTCCAGTGTCTGTTCGACATATTCTGTTGGATTCCCCCCCCATCAACGACCGAGAATTTACCCCCCCAATGGTGTCTTGGGCCGGGGCCCTTTCTTTACCTTTTTTTGCTGAGGGACCCCCCTTTAATCCTGACTCTCTCATTGATTTTTACAAAACGACATACTACACAAATTTAAAATTATATTTCTAGCACCCCCCTTTTAGCCCCTTCTCCCTCGATTCTTGCTATCCTCTATCCCTGCACTATCCACTGTCCTGCTGCACTCCATACCCTACTAATCATCCATCTCCCTCTTACAATCCATTCTCCCTGCATCCTGTCCTGCCCTGCCGCGCTGTATAACCCTTGTGGTTTAGCGCTTATTTTGATTATAATAATAATAATAATAATAATCTCATCTCTCAATAACAAACATACCCACACCATGCTAAACCCCAATCAAATTCAACGCAACTCACCCAAATATTTTATTATCCCTTAACTATTAAGCCATTATTACAAACTTATAAATGTATGTTTGTATCACTAATTGTACTACCTCATATTAATAATAGAGTAAATGAACTTAATTACGAACTTAAAAATGTATGATTGTATCATAAATTGTAATACAGTGGACCCTTGAATTTTGTAATTAATCCGTCCCAGAGAGTCTGCCGAAAGGCGAAATTCACGAATGGCGAAACCATTTTCCCCATAAGAAATAATGTAAATCCAATTAATCTGATCCAGACACCTAAAAGTATTAACAATTTTTTTTTCATTAAATATAGATTTACATACAGAAAACAGTGAGGCATCAAGTATAAAACAATAATAACATCACACTTACCTTTATTGAAGAATCTTGTTGGTGTATTGAAGACAGGAGAAGGGGAGAGGATGATGTTACACTATTGTTTGAAAGGGGAATCCCCTTCCATAAAGACTTTAGGTACCAAGTCCTTATCTGGGGTTACTTCCCTTCTTTTTTTTTAATGCCACTAGGACCAGGTTGAGAGTCGCTGGACCCCTGTCGCTCAAAAAATTGTTCCAGAGAGCTCTGTTTCTGGCGTCTCTTTAAAATTTGCCTAAAATGGGACAAGACATTGTCATTGAACATGTCGCAGACACGACCTGCAACAGCTTTGTTAGGGGGATGTTCCTCCACAAATCTTTCTATCCTACTCCACACTGCACAAATCTCCTTAATCTCTGAAGAAGGCACCTTCTTCCCTCTCTCTTCCTCCTCCTGTGCAGCAATTTCCTCAGCTGTGCTCTGTTGCTGTTGCAAATGACGCTCTTGCAGCTCTTCAGTAGTTAGCTCTTCACTGTGGTCCTCCACCAACTCTTCCACATCCTCGCCACTAACCTCCAGCCCCATGGATTCCCCAAAGCCACAATAGATTTCACAACTGGCATAGGGTTGTCAGGGTCAGCCTCAAATCCTTCAAAATCTTTGTCGAGGAGCTTTCTTTGGGCCCATGGTGGCTTATTTAGCAGTTGCAAGCACAAAAATGAATGGAATATTATGAAATGTATCGTATGAACGCGTGAGGTGATGGTCACTCACCGAGAAACAATGCCACACTGACTGTAAATGGTGTGTGGGGTGCCTTTGTCTGCGCATTGATGCTGGGAGGCCGCTCGTACGCGTTCCAGATGACCAACGAATGGCGAGGCAACTGACGAACCGCGACGCTATATTTTTATGAAAAAAATGTTGCAAAAGGCAAAATTCATAAAGTGCGAGGCTTATGAAACTCGTGGGTCCACTCATATTAATAATAGAGTGAAATGTAGAATATTTGTGTTCTACCACTGTAAAAAAATTAATTAAGAACTTATAAATGTTAGATTGTATCATAAATTGTACTAGTACTTCATATTAATAATAGAGTGAAATATTGACTAGTATTTTTATTCTACCACTCTCCACCTGTCTAAATTTAAGTAGTCTATATTAGGTTCAGTCTGCACGAAATGCCTCGGCATGATAGTGGCTTTCTTTGTGACAGAAAGGGAGGAGAATGATTTTTTATTTTTTTTAGCTAACACACATGTAAATGTAAATAACTCTTTTTACCTTATTCCTAGTATATATCCTTTATAGTATAATAACAAATATCTCCTACAATGTATAATATTAAGGTATTAAAAGGACCCCAATGGAAATGCGTAAGTCACTCTGTCTGACTTTTTGGGTTATCCCAGGTTCTCTACACATATACTGCTATGTAAGATAATCTATGTAACTGTATTTGTGTATACCTGAATAAACTTACTTACTTACTTACTTGCACCAATCAAATTATGATATGTAAGCACACATTGTAACCTTAGCAAAGAAATAAATTTTTATTATTTATTTATTATTATTATTATTCACGAAATCATCCAAATCCAATAACAGCAATACTTTATTCAGAAGCTATGATTAATAGAGAATAGGGAGATCAAACATCATGTCACATGTCCTGACCTCTTAAGTTTGAAATGCCCAAGGGAAACTAGCCTCTGATGTAGTAGCACCTCTTCTTATACTAGCTCGATTGCTAGCACACTCAGCTCACACACTGTGGTCCTGGGGTCGATTCCTAGTACGGCTGGAAACATTAGGACATGTTTCCTTGAGATACCTGCTGTCTAATGTTCATCCATCAGTAAATTGGGTACCTGGGTGTTAATCGACTGGTGTGGGTCACATCCTGAGACAAAATTGACCTAATTTGCCCGAAATGCTCTGCATAACTAGGAGCTTTATATGTAGTAGTAGTATGTCACTGATGTCAGCTAGACCTGTATACCTTGTACATGTGCTTGTAGAAATATAGATTATTATTATTATTATTATTATTATTATTATTATTATTCCTCTTATTAACTATATTAGAAAGGGTTTGCTAAATGGTAAGAAAAGGAATTTTTACCTTCTACAAGGTAAGACCATAATAATTTAGTTATTTTTCTTTTTGGGGTTAAGGATTAATCTTTGTAACTAATAAAATATAATATTTTATTTCATGATACCTAAGGCTTGAAAAACAGAAAAGGTTATTTTGCTTATTCTTCTATTGGGACAGATCTTTCAGGGATTTATAAAACAGGTCTTTGAGGGTTAGTATGTACAGTATATGGTGCACAATTAGTTACCTATAATACAGTGGACCCCCGACTTTCGAACATTCTTCATTCCAGAATGCTGTTCAAGTGCTGTTATCAAACGAATTTCACATGGCTTTAGCCACCAGGCCATGGGGCACCGTGTTTCATAACTCAGATTTTCTAAGTACTACATGTATAGCATACACTTGATGTCATGTGCAGTTATAACAATTAAATATTTTTTTTTTTAGGTTCCAGATATCTGGCAAAATGCTTTCTGTTCATCAGTATCGACTGGGTGTAATTTTGAGGCACCTCTCAGCCAGCAGTGTAAAATGGGTGACCACTACATCGCAGGGCTCCCAGCACTTGGCATCTCAGCCAGGCACAGGTAATCTGTCTTGGAAAACTAATTGATCTTTATGCTTAACCAGTGTACAGTAGACCCTCATTTAGCACGGTAGTTACGGTCCTGAAAATATCGTGTTAGGTAAAATCGTGTTAGATAATTAGAAGAACTTATGGGAAAAATAGCGTTATGTTCCTGGGAGTCCTCAAAAAGCCAAACAAGTTTTTTTTAGACCAACAGATCTTGCAAAAATTGAAGGCGAATATGTAATTGTAGTTCATTGTTGTGATATATTACTGCTTAAGACTACAAATGCAATAGAAATAATAGTATTTCTTACCTTAAATTGTGGATGATTGTAAAGAGAGTGGAGAGTTATGCTGTGGGCCTACTGGGCTGAGGTGGATGGTAGAGGTTCTGGTACTGAAGTCAATGGTTGTACTAGAGTGTCTAACTTTAAGTCATTCAGTAAGTCAGGCAAGTCATTCAGTAAGTCAGTCAAGTTGATTCAGTAAGACAGTCAAGTGATTCAGTAAGTCAGTCAAGTGATTCAGTAAGTCAGTCAAGTTATTCAGTAAGTCAGTCAAGTGATTCAGTAAGTCAGTCAAGTGATTCAGTAAGTCAGTAAAGTGATTCAGTAAGTCAGTCAAGTGATTCAGTAAGTCAATCAAGTGATTCAGTTAGTCAGTCAAGTGATTCAGTAAGTCAGTCAAGTGATTCAGTAAGTCAGTCAAGTGATTCAGTCAAGTCAGTGAGTCATTCAGCCAAGTCAGTGAGTCATTCAGTTAAGTCAGTGAGTCATTCACTCAAGTCAGTGAGTCATTCAGTCAAGTCAGTAAGTCATTCAGTCAAGTCAGTAAGTCATTCAGTCAAATCAGTAAGTCATTCAGTCAAGTCAGTCAGTCAGACTTATGTTTACCTCTTTTTATGTGTACAAAGATTTATCAAAATGCAATGAAAATGATAAAATGTATGTAAATAAACACAGCGAGCTTCCCGATTATTGTTGTCCTGTACACGTATGAATCAAACTGAACGCTGGGAGGGATGCGTGGGTGGGTGAGGGTGGCTGGGGATAGCAGTAGGACTCCCCCACTGACTCAATGGTTTAACCCAACGCAGGCGACCGCGCGCTCAAAATTTTTTCCCCCTCCAGCGAATCGCGTAAAATAAGGTTTACGTCATGTTAGATAAAAATGTGCCGCAATTCTTGAATCGCGTAATACCCAAAACGCGCAACATAAAGTCGTGCTAAATGAGGGTCTACTGTACTATTAAATCTTTATTCATGTTATTTATTTGTTGTACATATACGTACAGTGGACCCTCGGTTTTCGTCGATAATTCTTTCCAGAATGCTGTTTGAGTGCTGTTACCGAATGAATTTGTTCCCATAAGGACGAATGTAAATTAGATTAATCAGTTTCAGACCCCCAAAAATACACTTACAAAAGCACTTACAAAAATACTCTTACATAATTGTTCGAGTTGGGAGCTGTACGAAATCTGGGGTACCAAGTGGAGTGAGGTGCAAAGTTTTGGGGAGAAATATCACTCTAACAAAGCTGTTGCAAGCTGTTTCAGCAACATGTTCAATGACAATGCCATGTCCCATTTTAGCAAATCTTAAAGAGACTCCAGAAACAGGCCTCTCTGGACAGATTTTTTGTGCGACAGGGGTCCAGTGACTCTCAAGCTGGTCCTAGTGCCAGTAAAAGACAAAGAAGGGAAGTAACCCCGAATAGGGCTTTGATACCTGAAGTCCTTATGGAGGGGGATTCCCCTTCCAAACAATAACCTCTCCTCCCTCTCCCCTCGTCGCCATCTTCCATATGCCAACAAGAGTCTTCAATAAAGGTAAAAGTGATGTTAAGTTCATTTATCCATTCCATTAGTGCTTTATATTTATTTCTCATTGTTTTCTGTATGTAAAACTATAGTTATTCTCCATAAAATTTATTTTTTTGCTAATATTTTTGGGTGTCTGGAATGGATTAATTCTATTTACATTATTTCGTACAAATCGGTTTTCGGCCGACCTTCTGGAACAGATTAAAGACGAAAACCGGGGTTCCACTGTACCTCCCTTGGTGGTTGCTGTTTACCAACCTACTGCCTAGGTGTACATTACATATTTTACTAAAGTTATAAACTGGAACTTGGTCATGTTCAAGATAACATTTTAATCTCCTAAACCATGGTATTTTATTTTGTAGGTGAAGCAAAGATGTCAGATCTGCTTTCTACAGAGGAACTTAAGCAGAGACTCCGCATTCAGTTTTCCAGGGCAAAACTTGGTCTCTTCACTCAGACTCCACCACACCAGGAGAATATTTTTGCTAATAATGCATTTCTTACATCCTATTTAACTCAGATTTTCCCAAAGGAAGTAAGTATAGTAGTTTATTGTTGTTGTTATTACATTCATTGGGAAGTGCTAAACCCATAGGGATTATACAGCACTTCGAGGAATGGGAGGCAATCAGGTTTGATTCAAGGAAAGAAGGATATGTTCAATTCCTTGGATCCAAAGCTCCTCACTGGCATCAAGGCCTTTGAGGAAGGGGGGGGGTTGTTAAAATTGAAATTATGATTTAGCTTGTTAACCCGTAATTGGTCCAGACATATATATATACATTAGTAGTTTATATGCTAGCGCCCCAAACGTATATCTACATTTTATTTTTCTTGCCTCCAAATTTGGCACGATTAGCCTAAGATGCCTGATCAGTCTGGTGTGCACAGTATTAAAAAAATCTGGGACCACTTAGTACCTTGTGGGAGCACCAGTTCAATTGAGCGCCAGCTAGAGCAAACAGCGCGGCAAACACCTGGGATTCACTGATGTCATGTAGTATTAACACTCCCATTTTAAGAGGAAAGTGATGTTGACCCTGAGTTTAGTGGCTTTGAGGTGGATGTGGCCATAAGTGGTCGAGGAAATATAAAAAACCTCGATAATAACCCATGTGCAACATTTGTGCAACACCCTTTCAGAATGTCTTATAACCTATGCCCTAAGTAAAGAGAAACAATTTTGGAACATGTAATACGTGTTTGGCAGGCTGGCTGGCTGGCCAACTGGCTGGCTGGCTGCTGGCTGGCTGGCTCTATCTCTGTCTGTCTGTGTCTATGTCTATGTCTATGTAGGTCTCTGTCTGTCTGTCTCTGTCTATCTGTCTGTCTATCTGTCTCTGTCTATCTGTCTGTCTATCTGTCTCTGTCTATCTGTCTCTGTCTCTGTCTATCTGTCTCTGTCTATCTGTCTCTGTCTATCTCTTTCTATCTGTCTCTGTCTATCTCTGTCTCACAGGTACACATAAATACAATTACAGTGGTACCTCAAGTTATGAGCTTAAGTCGTTCCAGATGGCTATTCAATTGCCGATACCGAAGGAATTTTTTCCCATAAGAAATAATTAAAATTAGATTAATCCATTTCAGACTCCCAAAAATACACTTACAAAAGCACCTACAAAAATACACTTACATAACTGTTCGAGTTGGGAACTGCTCGTAAGTAGAGGTACCACTGTATACATAGTGTAAATTACCTAGGATAATCCCAAAAAATCCAGACAAAGTGATATACTGTGCTTGTAGATATAATGTGTAAGCTTGACTGGCAAATACCATTGTCATGTGTAATACCTGTTGGTTCACGAGTGGCTCTCTCTGAGACAGAGAGAGAGAGACAAGCAGAGAGACAGAAAGAGAGACAAGCAGACAGAGAAACAGATAAGCAGAGACAGAGATAAACAGAGACCTAGACAGACAGATAGACAGAGAGCTAGATGGACAGATAGAAAGCTAGACAGACAGATAGACAGAGAGCTTGACAGACAGACAGACATGTTTATGAGTAACAGTGAAAACAAATAAAGTGAGGGCTGACGCTCATCAAATGTCACCACTTATCTTATCACTGCACCCTCTGTAGATGCTCATCAAATGTCACCACTTATCTTATCTTATCACTGCACTGTCAGCAGTGGACTGACACTTGTCTTACATCATGCTTCAAGGGAACTTATTATTATTATTATATACAGTGGACCCCCGGAGTTCATACTGCTCCAAACTCGAACAATTATGTAAGTGTATTTTTGTAAGTGCTTTTGTAAGTGTATTTTTGGGGTCTAAAAGAACTAATCTAATTTACATTATTCCTTATGGGAACAAATTCGTTCGGTAACGGCACTTGAGCAGCATTCTGGAATGAATTAATGACGAACTCCGGGGGTCCACTGTACCCCCACATATCCAAAACATTGCTGGGACCTATAAATACGTACTTTGTATATATTCCTAGACAATAGTAAATGACCAAGGCAGGTGTAAATGTCCACCTGTCAGTGTGTTTGGGACAATTTGAGTACAATTTCAGTACCTAATATACTATTAGTGTCAGAACAAAGATTGGTTATGAAATGACAAGAACTACTATAAATTATAATTATCAGAACATAAAAATTATATAAAATAATTTAAAAACAAGAAAAAAAGGTATATTTTCAACACTTCTGCAAGCAGTAGGACTTGATGTTGCCATCAGGTGAGCATCCATTGCCAACTTTGCGGCCTCATATCTCGTTAAGTACTGACCCTAAAAAATTATTTTTATCCTATAACACTTAGAAAAATGTGGTCTTTATTTCTATATAAAAAAACGATTTTTTTTTTCAAAATATTCGGGGCGCTGGGCAAAAGAACATATTATACATTTGGACCTTTATGGGTTAAATATATTATGCTTGAAGAAACATGAGAATACTAGATCTTGCCAAAAAAAATTCCAAGCCAGTTATTAAACTGAAATAGCAATTTAGTTTTATTTTACTAATTTGGTTTTATTCATGAATTTTCCCTGAAAAGTTCCACTTGTCTCTGTAGCAGAGCCTAATAGGATAGAACAATGCTTAAGCTTCTTTTTCAGTTTTGTAAAAAAAAATTGAAATTTTATCTGGTAATTTAAGATGAAGGGCTAATCTCAATGAATCCTTGACTGCTCAATTAGTATTTTTCTTTTGCCAGTGTTATACAGTACAGGTCGGCCATCACTAATCAGTAATCCGGCATTAATTTCGGCTAGCATAATTTCAAATTTCCGGGGTCGCCTCACCAACCTACTGCTATTGATTGGGGGCACTACTTGCTGCATAAGTCATTCCAATTTCTTTTTTTTCTATTTATGTATTGGTATAACCTGCTTACTTTTAGCCCTAGCCGTGGTTCCAACTAATAAAAGAAATGCTTCTCGTTGTGTAAAGCACATACGCCGTACATTGTCCATAAAAGATAAGGTGGTTTTGAAGCCACTGTCAGTCGCCATGAGCTCAGCTCACTCAGATAAGCTGTAACTGGTAAATTTGGGCCTACATATGAGAGAATAGGTCTGTGTGTTAAGTGTGCACTACATAAAAAAAATTTGTGCAGCATGCAGTGCATAATGAGAAAAAAACTGCGACCGTGTTTATGGTGTAAAACCGAATTTGGGTGTATTTTCATATGGTTTTTATGGTTGTATTCTCGTTTTTTTGGTCTCCTTTGATAGAATGGAAGATATATTACAGAAATAGATATGATTTTGATTGGTTTCACGACAGAAAGTACCTTGAAATTGAGCTCAATCTAGCGGAAATGTTTGATTTTCGCTGATGTTCAAGAGTAAACAAATGATGTCACCATCCAATACATGTCTAACTGGCTGGTCTAATGTGCAGTCATGAATGGCTTTACATTATTTATACAATTATTACAATAATGTAGTAGTCTACATAACAGTAAATCTTTATTTTTGTGAGAATAAAAATTCAAAATGGAAAGCAAGAATAATATAAGAGGGGCCTGGTGACGTGACTAATGAACAGAGAAATTGTTATTTAGTGTCAGGGATGTCTGCATTGTTTATTCTGGACCCTAGTTTGAAATTGGCATCTCTTAAAATTTTTGTGAAATTGGCCAAATTACCGATTTCTGACCACTTTATTGGGTAGTTGAAATAGGTAAATAGGCAGTTTCTTGTACTCAGTCGACAGAATAGATGGAATACTAGCAAAATAGCTATGAATTTGGTAGACTGGAACAATGGAATGGGCCAAAAATAGGGTGTAAAGTGGGTGAAATCACCAATGCGTAAATATCGCCATTGGGTTAAGTGTATTCTAACCTAACCACTCTGTAATCCGGCAAAATCACTAATCCGGCACCCTACAGGTCCCGATGGTGCCGGATTAGTGATGGTCAACCTGTATTAAAAAATTACAAATCATTATGCCAAGTAAAATTTTTATTGATTATCTTTCAAATTGTTACTGAAATGCTAAGCTGTACCTAATTTTTTAACTAACTCAAGAGAAGCTTCAGATTAAATTCATCATTAAATATGGCTATACAGTATGTAGTCAGAAGTAATGTTTCCTGCAGTATGTTAATTTACAAGTGTCATTAGTAAAATAAGGAAAAGAAATTAGATTCAATTTCAGTATTTTATAATTCAGGCACATCATCGATTTTCTAACACCCTTGGTTCCTAGATTTTGCTGGTACAGTGGACCCCCGAGTTTCGTAAAAACTTCACTCCTGAAGTCTGCTCAAGTGCCATTTACTCCCTTAAGGAAAAATTTCACGTAGGTTAGTCTATTTCAGACCCCCAAAAATACACTTCCACAAGAACTTACAAAATTATACTTACATAATTGCACGATTTCCGGGGTATTCGTTAACCGAGGGTCCACTGTATATCGGTTTTGCTGGACCAACAGAGGTCATATAATAATAATTCAATAATACACCTCTGACTCACCATGGTCTGTTGGAAACTTAAATTAAACATTAGCATAAATGAAACAGGTTTATTGATTACTGTACTTACAAAGAATGTTACAATGCTACCACTCCTAAGTGGTAAATTTCAGAAACTTACTGGAGCTGCTGAATTAATCACTGATCCATATCTAAGGTTATTTAATGTTAGTAAAATATGCTAAGAATTACACAGAATCAAGGGATTACCATCAGCATAAGTGAGCACACACACTACATACAGTGCCATCTATGGTACTGTATGTATGTAGGTGCTGGACCAGTGGCACCTCTTCCATAGGAGCGGCAGAGCTGCAGTCCCTCCAGATGCTCACTGCGAGATGTATGACTTCATCAACCTTACACTAAAATAATTTACAACTGACAAATCTGTTGTATGTTGTTTTCAGTGTATTTATAAGCAAATTTTTATTATTTTTGTTGAAACGAGATAAAAAAATTATTGAAAATAGAAGTTTGATGTGGTACGATAGTATAGGTATTACAGTTGTCCCTTGGTTTTTGCCGAAAATTCGTTCCAGAATGCTGC
The DNA here is from genome assembly GCA_009830355.1 of Cherax destructor. Taxonomy (NCBI): domain Eukaryota; kingdom Metazoa; phylum Arthropoda; class Malacostraca; order Decapoda; family Parastacidae; genus Cherax; species Cherax destructor. The sequence continues at coordinate 23,419 of WNWK01020962.1, read as the reverse complement.
TCAAGTGCCATTACCGAACGAATTTACTTCCTTAAGAAATAATGTCACGTAGGTTAGTCTATTTCAGACCCCCAAAAATACACTTGCAACAGCACTTATGAAAATACACTTACATAAATGTTCGAGTTTGGAGATGCACGAAAACTGAGGGACCACTGTACTGGTTTGCAGTCTCGCAGTCCCCCCATTCTATTTTTTGACAAGCTGCCACTGTGCCGGACTATCTGTTGCTGGTACAGTGGTACCCCGGTTTACGATATTTTTTCATTCCAGAATGCTGTTCAAGTGCCATTACCAAACGAATTTATCTCCTTAAGAAAAGTTGTAAAATAGACTAGTCCTTTTAGACCCCCAAAATTACACTTACAAAAGCATTTAAAAAAATAAACTTACATAAAAGGGTGAGTTTGGGGACCATCGTAAACCGGGGTACCACTGTAAATCAGTGTTTTACTTGTACTGTAAAAGGAAACTATGTATTTTCCCATACAATGCTAGACATATTAATTTTCTACAGCAGGAAAATCAAATGTCATAGAAAATAATTGCTGTTTTTTTTTTTATAATTCTTCTGGTGTTCTAACAGTGTAGGCTAGTTATTAAGGCTGAGCATAATATCTGAAGACTGCATAATAGTTTTTATAAATATGTAGTACTGAAGTACTTGATAGAGTACAGTATGTACAGTGGTACCTCGACTTACGATGCTATCATCTTACGTTATACGTATTCGATAACCGATATTTATAACGTAAGAAATTTGAATGCGACTTACGTTGTTTGATTCGTCTAACGACATTCGTACCGGACGTGTCCGCTTGGCGCCCAGCTGAGCGCGCACTCCAGGGAGCGTCAGTGCTATTGTTTACAAGCGAGAGCGACCACCCACGCATTCATACCAGTATATTGTCATTATTCCACTGTTTTTAGTGCTTGCAACTGCTAAATAAGCTACCATGGGTCCAAGGAAAGATCCTAGTGCTAAGCCTGTGGCAAAGAGGAACAGAAATATATGTACGATAGAACTGAAGAAGGAGATAATAGAAAAATATGAAAGTGGAGTGCGTATCAGTGAGCTGGCCAGGCTGTATTGTAAACCCTTTTCTACCATCGCTACCATTGTGGATAAGAAAAATTCAAGTAAAATCAAGGAAGCTGTTGTTGCAAAAGGTTCATGTGTGATCACAAAACACAGACCACAAGTGCTGGAAAATGTGGAAAGGTTGTTGTTGGTGTGGATCAACGAGAAACAGTTAGCAGGAGATACTGTTTCGGAGGCAATAATATGTGAAAAGCAAGGCAGTTGCATGATGATCTCCTTAAGAAAATGCCTGCAACGAGTGATGAAGTGAGCGAATTTAAAGCCAGCAGAGGCTGGTTTCAAAATTTAAGAAGCGTACTGGCATACATAGTGTTGTGAGGCATGGTGAGGCATCCAGTTGTGACAAAAGTGCGGCTGAAAAATATGTGCCTGAATTCCAGGAGTACCTAGAGGCTGAACAATTCCTCCCCCAACAAGTGTTTAATTGTGATGAAACAGGCCTGTTTTGGAAGAAAATGCCCAACAGGACCTACATTACTCAGGAGGAAAAGGCACAGCCAGGACATAAGCCTATGAAAGACAGGCTAACTTTGATGCTTTGTGCCAATGCCAGTGGTGATTGCAAAGTGAAGCCTTTACTAGTGTATCTTTTGAAAATCCCGAGTGTTTGGCAGATGCGGTGTCAGCAAGTCTAACTTGTGTGTGATGTGGAGGTCTAACAAAAAGGCATGGGTCACAAAGGACATTTTCTTAGATTGGTTCAATGGCGTGTTTGGCCCCAGTGTGAAGAAATATCTATTGGACAATAATTTGCCACTTAAGTGCCTCCTGATAATGGACAATGCTCCTTGTCATCCTCCAAACTTGGTAGAGAAAATTGTGGACGAGTTTAAATTCATCAAAGTGAAGTTCTTGCCCCTAATACCACTCCTCTCCTCCAGCCCATGGACCAGCAGGTCATTTCCAACTTTAAAAACTCTATACCAAAGCAATGTTTCAAAAGTGCTTTGATGTGACCACAGACATGAACATAACCCTAAGAGAATTTTGGAAAAACATTTCCATATGCTGCATTGTGTACACCTTATAGGTAAGGCTTGGGAGGGAGTGACTACCAGGACTTTGAACTCTGCCTGGAGAAAATTGTGGCCAGACTGTGTCCTAGAGAGGGATTTTGAAGGTTTTGGGGCTGAGCCTCAGAACCCTGAGCTTGAGCCTGAGCCTGAGCCTGTTGTGGAAGAAATTGTGGAATTGGGCAAGTCTTTGGGGTTAGAGGTGAGTGGTGAGGATGTGGAACAGTTGGTGGAGGAGCACAAGGAAGAGCTAACCACTGAAGATCTGCAAGAGCTTCAACAGCAACTGGAACAAGAGACCAGTGGTCAGGACAATGGTTCAGAGGAGGAGGAGGAGGTGGAACAAAAATGGAAGAATGTGCCTTCTTCAAGGATTAAGGACATTTGTGGAATGTGGAGCAAGGTGCAAGCATTTATGGATGAATATCACCCTAACCATGCTGTTGCAGGCCGTGCTGGCAACCTGTACAATGACACAGTGGTGTGTCATTTCAGGGATGTGTTAAAGAATCGCCAGACACAGAGCTCCCTGGACAAATTTGTTGTTAGAAAGAGGTCCAGTGACTCTCAAGCTGGTCCTAGTGGCATTCAAAGAAAAAGGGAAGTAACCCCAGAAAAGAACTTACCACCTGCAGTGTTAATGGAAGGGGATTCCCCTTCCAAACACTAGCATACTACTCCACCTTCTCCCCTCCTCCCGTCCTCCACACATCAACAACTCTTCAATAAATGTAAGTGACATGTTATTGTTCAATATTTGCATGCTTATTTAGATATTCTTTATTAAATTATTTATTATTTAATGTCCAAAAGTTCTAAAAAATATTTTATTTAACTACTTTTGGAAGTCTTGGACGGATTAAATTTATTTCCATTATTTCTTATGGGGAAAATTGATTCGTCTAACGATTGTTTCGTCTTAAGATATGGCCTCTCTGACGGATTAATATCGTAAGTCGAGGTACCACTGTACTACAATTTATCTTGTATAATTGTATTTCTGCAAGGTTTCAGGTATGTCTTGCTACTTCTACTTACACTTAGGTCACACTATATATACATGTAGTACAAGCATATATATACACATCCCTCTGGGTTTTCTTCTATTTTCTTACTAGTGCTTGTTCTTGTTTAATTCCTCTTATCTCCATGGAAAAGTGGAATAGAATTCTTTCTCCATAAGTCATGCGTGTCATTAGAGGCGACTAGAATACCAGGAACAAGGGGCTAGTAACCACTTCTGTATACATTACTAAATTTAAAAAGAAAAACTTTCATTTTTCTTTTTAGGTCACCACTGCCTTGGTGGGATATGGCTGGTTTGTTGAAAAAAGAAAAAAAATGTACTTCTGTATGTGTTATACTAAAAGTTTTGAAAAGTTACATGAAATTATCTCCATTTTAGGTCCGCAATGCTGTATGGGCTGACTTGATTCGCTTTGGTCGTAGGGCAGTAACAGATATATACCCCTTAGGAAGGGAATGTGAACTCAGCCAACCTTATGTTCGAGCCTTTGATGCTTGGGGTAACAGAACTGATGATCTGGGTAGGTCTATTTGTTGATGCTTAGAGATAGTATACAGGATTAAAATTAGTTATTATTAGAAATCGCTTTGGTCGTAGGGCAGTAACAGATATATACCCCTTAGGAAGGGAATGTGAACTCAGCCAACCTTATGTTCGAGCCTTTGATGCTTGGGGTAACAGAACTGATGATCTGGGTAGGTCTATTTGTTGATGCTTAGAGATAGTATACAGGATTAAAATTAGTTATTATTAGAAATCGCTTTGGTCGTAGGGCAGTAACAGATATATACCCCTTAGGAAGGGAATGTGAACTCAGCCAACCTTATGTTCGAGCCTTTGATGCTTAGGGTAACAGAACTGATGATCTGGGTAGGTCTATTTGTTGATGCTTAGAGATAGTATACAGGATTAAAATTAGTTATTATTAGAAATTGCCTCTTCTAATTTTTTGAATTTACTTGCATTTTATGAGTATATAAAGTTATAGAATGACTTGGAGAGCATATAAATCTGTAGGGGAAGGAAAGTGGGGTAGGGGTTGTCCTCGAAAAGGTTGGAGGGAGGGGGTAAAGGAGCTTTTGTGGGCGAGGGGCTTGGACTTCCAGCAAGCATGCATGAACGTGTTAGATAGGAGTGAATGGAGATGAATGGTTTTTGGGACCTGACGAGCTGTTGGAGTGTGAGCAGGGTAATATTTTGTGAAGGGATTCAGGGAAACCAGTTAGCCAGACTTGAGTCCTGGAAATGGGAAGTACAATGCCTTGCCTGCGCTTTAAAGGAGGGGTTTGGGATATTGGCAGTTTGGAGGGACTTCTAAACTGTCGTATCTGAGCGCCTCTGCAAAGACAGTGATTATGAAAGAGTGATCGTGAAAGTGTTGAATGATGATGAAAGTATTTTTCTTTCTTTTTTGGTTTTTCTTTCGTTTTGGGTCACCCTGCCTCGGTGGGAAACGGCCGATGTGTCAAAAAAAAAAAAAAATGAAGTTACAACAGCTATATTAAACATTGCTCATTACTATGAGTGTATTGATAACTGCATTCAATCTAGATATGATTTCTTTAAAAAAATTCTGTGTCAGTGTACTGGTGTTTGAAAATTCTGAATTTGTAGAAATAAAATATTAAGCGATGCAAATACAGCCTCTCCTCACTTAGCTAGGTACTCGTTTACCCACGACTCAGACTTATGACGGGCTCTCTGACCAGTATGCATGCCTAAATAATGTATACTAGAGCTGATTTCCTCTATTCTGTTTATTACAATATACAGTACACTGCTGTATAAACATTTAAAAATATACTAAAATTTTTATAAACGGTGCAGAGGTGACATTAAAACAATATCTAAGATGATTGCCACAAACTCACTGCCATTATAGTATGCACCTTGCTTAACAACAAATTCGTTTACTGACGTGGTCTTAGGAACAGAGCTCAGTCGTTAAGTGAAGAGAGGCTGTATATATAAAATAGCATTATAAAAATGAATAAAAATTGTTAGTAGTGTATATTATCTCTGTTACTTCAAAGCCTGCCTTTCTTTTAGGAAGTAGCAGGTAAATTTTCTTCATTAATAAAAAATTTATGTAAGGATTGTAAAAAATGTTTTTGATAATATAGACCTTAGAAACCTATCACAGTACACTGTAGTATAACGAAGAGTTAGTATAGCAGGGTATAGTAAAATACAGTAAATACAATATGTAACAAATACTGTATGACCAATGAAAGTAAATAACTTACAGTACTTCATGTTTATTGTGCACTCATTTTAATGCTTGCATATTGAATAAACTTGATGAGTATATTAGCACTAGTATAAAAACATTCTTAATCATTTAAATCAGTAATGCTTTTTCATAGTTACTTGTCAAGCTTGGAAGGACCTCAAGAAAATCTCTGCAGAAGAGGGCCTAATTGCTTCAGCTTATGAAGGAAAATACGGTGAATATGATCGTCTGTACCAAATGGTGAAGCTTTACATTTTCTCACCTGTTTCGGGTCTCTACTCCTGCCCTTTAGCAATGACAGATGGTGCTGCGAAAACAGCAAAGGTGTGTATCAGCCACATCATGCTGGGTTGCTTACTATTATACAGTGAAACCCCCATGTCCACGGATTCAGTATCCGTGGTTTCAGTTATCCTAGGTTTACTGTGGCCCAAAAATAAAAATTAATTTTACTTAATAGTGGCCCCAAAGCACGAAAGTAGTGATGCTGGCCATTTTTCAAAGCCTAAGAGAAGCCATGAAATTATTCCCATCAGTGAAAAAGTGCTAATTCTAGACTTATTTTGCATAATTTATCAATCAGACTTTATCATAGGTATGTATGTAAACAAAAAATGACTTATACATAGGGTTCACTACTTTCCACGGTTTCAGGTATCCACAGTAGGTCTCAGAACGTATCCCCAGCGGATACAGGGGTCCTACTGTATATGATGTTACGAGGAATATACATATATTTTAGTGTTAGCTATTCATTTAAATATTAGGAAAAAATTACATGATTCTGAGTAAGCTCCATTAAATCTTTAAAATAAGAGTACAGTACTGTATTACCAATTGTAAAACAGCAGCTTAGTTTTGAAATGGCAGTCCATATCTCTCTGTTCTTCCAATTTTTCACTGCTTTATGATACAGACACTCTTTGGAGTAAGTATAACTCCCTCTCCACTTCATATATAACACTTGTTCTGAAGACCTTTCTCTATTGAAAAGATTGTTACTCTCTAGGATCCAGTCTTTTAAAAATGGATTATGCAAAGTATTGTTCAATACATTAAATGAGTCTTGTAATCTCTTTTTAATAAGGTGGATAAAAGGATAAGTTTCAAAAGGGTCTTTAAACAGATGTTACAGTTTCATTCTTTTTCATTTTTGTTATTTAGTGGGAAATATTTGATAAAGGCTTTAAAGCTAGCTTTATGCTATGTTATCTTGAGAATGGTTACCCTTTGAAAACAGAATAAAATCCCCACCAGTGTAAATGCAGAATTAATGATGAATCCTTCATCAATGAGGAAAGTAGATTGGTGTTTAGTTTTTCATAAAAAAAGTACTTTAATATTACATAAAAACTGTCCCATCACACATGCCATAGCAGTTAATGTTCTTTTTTTTAATTTATAACTTTATTTTCTATGGAATTAGAAATTCTGGTACTGTATCAAGTACGTGGGAATATTACAGAATTATTATTATGTTGATTATTTTTCTTTTTTGCTCATCAGATGATAACTTCAGATCACCTGCAGAAAGCTTATCAGCACCTTACCTCACGGGATCCACAGAAATTTTGGACATCAGGTCAATGGATGACCGAGAAGCGGGGTAATTTCTTCTGTTACAATAGTTAATTATTATTGTACACATTCATTATCACTTCCCAGAAATTGACCTGAGTAGCATTGTATAATTTAGTTGTGTATCATCTATTAAAAAATTTAGGTACTCATTTAGTTTCTTAGCCTATTTTGGTTCTTTCCATATAGTACAGTGGACCCTTGCTATTCGAACACTCCAAAACTCACCCTTTTATGTAAGTTTATTATTATAAGTGCTTTTATAAGTGTATTTTTGGGGGTCTGAAATGGACTAATCTAATTACATCATTCCTTATGGGAATAAATTCGTTTGGTAACAGCACTTGAACAGCATTCTGGAATGAGGGTGAGTTTTGGAGTGTTCGAATAGCGAGGGTCCACTGTATTAATTTTGTGCTTTGTGTTTGAAATATTCATTTGTTTCTCTTTAATTCTGCCAAACAATATGACATTGTTATGACTTATTTGTTTACTATTAATTTTCCAGTCTTTTGAAGCATTTTGTTACTTGAAATATTTATGCTCCATCATGTATCTTGAGCATTACACAATTTCTCATCTTATCACAGAATAGAAGTTGGAAATGAAAAATTGGACAATGTTTTGGGCTGTCTTAAAGCATTATCAAGTTGCATGTAATGATTCAGGATGGACTGCAATGTCTTTGGTTTTATTTGCAAGTTTTGTAATTTTTTTGTAATGTGTGCTTGGTCTGGCATCTTTCTGAATATACAGTGGACCCCCGAGTTTCGGTCACCTCGGAAATCGAACAATTATGTAAGTTTAATATTGTAAATGCTTTTGTATGTGTATTTTTGGGGGTCTGAAAGGACTAATCTAATTTACATTTTTCCTTAAGGGAACAAATTTGTTCGGTAATGGCACTTGAACAGCTTTCTGGAATGAATTATGACCGAAACTCGGGAGTCCACTGTATTTGTAATTGACATAGTACAGTACTGAACTGTGCTTTGGAAGCTGTTTGTTATCCTAATTCAAATATCTTTTATAGTTTTTTTTTTTTTTTTAACAAGTCGGCCGTCTCCCACCGAGGCAGGGTGACCCAAAAAGAAAGAAAATCCCCAAAAAGAAAATACTTTCATCATCTTTCAACAATTTCACCACACTCATACATAATCACTGTCTTTGCAGAGGCGCTCAGATACGACAGCTGAGAATAGTCCCTCCCAGCTGTCACTATCCCAGACCCCTCCTTAAAGTGCAGGCATTGTACTTCCCATAATCTTCTTTTTCTTTTTAGTAAGCTATACAGGAAAAGGGGTTACTAGCCCATTGTTCCCGGCATTTTAGTTGACTTTTACAACACGTATGGCTTACGGAGGAAAGATTCTTATTCCACTTCCCCATGGATATGAAAGGAAAAGCAATAAGAACAAGAACTATTAAGATAAAATCAAAGAAAACTCAGATGAGTGTATACATAAACGTGTACATGTTTGCGAAGCGGGACCTAAGTGTAAGTAGAAGTAGCAAGACGTACCTGAAATCTTGCATGTTTATGAGACAGAAAAAAGAAACCAGCAATCCTACCATCATGTAAAACAAATACAGGCTTTCGTTTTACACTCACTTGGCAGGACGGTAGTACCCCCCTGGGTGGTTGCTGACTACCAACCTACTACCTTTAATTAATATATACAGTCATACCTCGGTTAACGATGGCGTCGGATAACGATAAATTCGGTTAGTGATACATTTTTACATCAAAATATTGACTCGGTTTACGATGATTGCTACGGTTTACGATATTTGTCCCGGACGCGTCCGCGTGGCACCCAGCTGTGCGGGCACTCCAGGGAGTGTCAATGTGCTATTGTTTACAAGTGAGCGACCACCACCCACGCATTCATACCAGTATATTGTCATTATTCCACTGTTTTTAGTGCTTGCAACTGCTAAATAAGCTACCATGGGTTCAAAGAAAGCTCATAGTGCCAGCCCTGTGATAAAGAGTGTAGCATTCATGCAGGGAGTGTAGCATTCATGCAGGGAGTGTAGCATTCATGCAGGGAGTGTAGCATTCATGCAGGGAGTGTAGCATTCATGCAGGGAGGGTAGCATTCATGCAGGGAGTGTAGCATTCATGCAGGGAGTGTAGCATTCATGCAGGGAGTGTAGCATTCATGCAGGGAGTGTAGCATTCATGCAGGGAGTGTAGCATTCATGAAGGGAGTGTAGCATTCATGCAGGGAGTGTAGCATTCATGCAGGGAGTGTAGCAGGCATGCAGGGAGTGTAGCAGGCATGCAGGGAGTGTAGCAGGCATGCAGGGAGTGTAGCATTCATGCAGGGAGTGTAGCATTCATGCAGGGAGTGTAGCAGGCATGCAGGGAGTGTAGCATTCATGCAGGGAGTGTAGCAGGCATGCAGGGAGTGTAGCATTCATGCAGGGAGTGTGGCATTAAAAGAAAAAGGCCAGTAACCCCAGAAAAGAACTTGCCACCTGCAGTGTTAATGGAAGGGGATTCCCCTTCCAAACACTAGCATAGTACTATACTCCATCCTTTCCCCTCCTCCCGTCCTCCACACATCAACAACTCTTCAATAAATGTAAGTGACATGTTATTGTACTATATTTACTTGTAATTTCTTTAATGTTCATTAAATTGTGTATTATTTAATGTCAAAAAGTTCTAAAAAATATTTTATTTTACTACTTTTGGAAGTCTGAAACGAATTCATTTTATTTCCATTATTTCTTATGGGGAAAATTGATTCGGTTAACGATTGATTCGGTTACAGATACGCCCTCTCTGACGGATTAATATCGTTAACCGAGGTATGACTGTACTTTAATATACTTTAATATTTAATATACTTTAATTAATATATACTTTAATTAATATATTCACTAGGGGTCAAAATCACATGGCCTGAACAAAAATAGTAGAGTTTTTGCTTCAGCTGCTGAATTACTTACGTTAGCCTTTCTGTAATTTTGTTGGTTGAGCAGGAATGATGGTCCCAGATGATATCTTCTGTAATAGTTTCTGTGGGGTGGCAGGCTATTTCCAGAACCTGATACATAGGGTATGTTTAAAAAATTATATCATAATTTATCCTGTTCTCCAATTAGGTAAGCTAGTGTCACGAATTGCCCTTCATACATTTCTGCCTGCATGAAATGGGCTGGAAATATAAAAAACTGTTATTATCAGGTTAATTTGTATTAACTTACATTTCTGCATAATTACCAAATAATAATTAAATAAAAAATGGGCTTATGTCTGGCAGCACCAGGCATGTTATTCCATTTAATGCCTATAATTTGTCACTAATGGTAAAAGTTTTTGTGAATAAGCTGTATAATCATGTATCATAATTGTGCCTAGGTGGATCAGATGTCAGTGGATCAACAGAGACTGTCGCTCTGGAGCAGCCTGATGGCACTTACCAGCTGTATGGATATAAATGGTTCAGCTCTGCCACTGATGCTGATATGGCACTGACTCTGGCTAATATTATCTCTGAAGATCAACCTGAGCCAGTAAGAAATGAACTACTGCTGGGATTTTTTTGTTGTTGTACATGCATTCATCTGTCTGCCTATCTTACATATGCATGGACATATGTTTGTCTATCTGTACAAATATATGGACATATGTTGTACATATGTATAGATGTGTGCATGTATCTTTGCATACCTTATTCACGTGTGATTATATTTATACAGATGTATATATTGATATGTGCCTGTCTTTATTTATATATGTATACTCTCATGTTTTTGTATGTATATGTATGACCATTGTGTCTGTATTTACATATACAGGTTGACCATCACTAATCCGGCATCATTGGAACCTGTAGGGTACCGGATTAGTGATTATGCCGGATCACAAAGTGGTTGGGTTAGAATGCACTTAATAAAGGTTAAAAAGTTAACCAACTTGACTTACACAAATTTTGGCTTGTTTCTTCACCAGAGCTCTAGAGAGAGTTCAACACCTTCACTTACACATAGCCTTTACCTAGTTCTGAACATTTTCCTTCATTCTTTTCCTTTTACACATCTGTTTCTTTGAATCACTGTTACCAAAGAAACTCAGTAATTTTTCTTTCTGTTTCTTTATGTCATAAACTGTCAAAGAGCCAATGCCATATAATTCACACAAGCTTCTCACAGACACACTGCTGTCGAGTTTTTTCAGAGGTTCAACCTTATCTTTTATGGACAATTTACAGTGTTTGTGCTTTACAGAACGAGAAGCATTTCCTTTATTCAATGGAGACATGGCTAGGGCTAAAAGTGAGCAGGTTTTAACAATAAATGGAGAAAAACAAATTGGAATGAATTATGCAGCAAGTAGCGCCACCAAACAGTAGTGATAGATTGGTGCGGCGACCCGGGAAATTTGAAATTACGCTAGCTGAAATTAGTGCCAGATTAGTGATGAAACCAGATTAGTGATTGCCGGATCAGTGATGGCCGACCTGTACTGTATATGGACACACATGTTTGTTTTTACTTACTCATTTTCACCTGTTTGAAGTATTTTTTTAAACACAATATTCATTATTTGAAAATGATTATAATGATGTGCTGGAACTACCTGTTTTGGCCTTTTTAAATAATGTAAATGCAATGTGTAGTTTAATGTAGGTTCTCAATTGGCTCATGTACAGTAAAGTGCTTAATTTTTTTTTTAATTTGTAAAGATATGAAAAAATTCTTCTTTTAACAAACTGGCTGTATCCCACCAAGGCAGGGTGGCCCAAAAAGAAGAACAAAAGTTTCTCTTTTTAAATTTAGTAATATATACACAAGAAGGGGTTACTACCCCCTTGCTCCCGGCATTAAATTACTGTACTATATTCAGTGGACCCCCGGTTTTCATGATTTTTTCGTTCCAGAATGCTGTTCAAGTGCCATTACCAAACGAATTTATTCCCATAAGGAATAATGTAAAGTAGACTAGTCCTTTTAGACCCCCAAAAATACACTTACAAAAGCATTTACAAAACTACACTTACATAAAAGGGCGAGTTTGGAGCATCATGAACACCGGGGGTCCACTGTACGTATTTATTTTACAGTTCTTATTCAAAACTGAGAGCTGGTTTCACATATTCATGATACATAAGCACATGGTTTAAAAATATTCTGGAGCTTGTGTGACCTACACTGTTTTGATTTTTCCATGGGTAAGTGGAACAGAATTCTTCCTCTGTAAGCCATGTGTGTCGTAAGATGCGATTAAGATGCTGAGAGCAAGGGACTAGTAACCACTTCTCCTGTATAAATTACTAAATTTAAAAAGAAAAACTTTTTTTTGGGTCACCCTACCTCAGTGGGATACGGCCAGTTCGTTGAAAAAAAAAATGATTTACGAAACTAACACTTCTGCATGATTACAGTCTCTCCTCACTTAACGATGTACGTGTCAGTGTGTCATTCAGTCAAGTCAGTGTGTCATTCAGTCAAGTCAGTGTGTCATTCAGTCAAGTCAGTATGTCATTCAGTCAAGTCTGTGTGTCATTCAGTCAAGTCAGTGTGTCATTCAGTCAAGTCAGTAAGTCATTCAGTCAAGTCAGTAAGTCATTCAGTCAAGTCAGTAAGTCATTCAGTCAAGTCAGTAAGTCATTCAGTCAAGTCAGTGTGTCATTCAGTCAAGTCAGTGTGTCATTCAGTCAAGTCAGTGTGTCATTCAGTCAAGTCAGTGTGTCATTCAGTCAAGTCAGTGTGTCATTCAATCAAGTCAGTGTGTCATTCAGTCAAGTCAGTGTGTCATTCAGTCAAGTCAGTGTGTCATTCAGTCAAGTCAGTGTGTCATTCAGTCAAGTCAGTGTGTCATTCAATCAAGTCAGTGTGTCATTCAGTCAAGTCAGTGTGTCATTCAGTCAAGTCAATGTGTCATTCAGTCAAGTCAGTGTGTTATTTAGTCAAGTCATTCAGTCAAGTCATTCAGTGAAGTCAGTAAGTCATTCAGTCAAGTCATTCAATCAAGTCAGTAAGTCATTCAGTCAAGTCATTCAGTGAAGTCAGTAAGTCATTCAGTCAAGTCATTCAGTCAAGTCATTCAGTGAAGTCAGTAAGTCATTCAGTCAAGTCATTCAATCAAGTCAGTAAGTCATTCAGTCAAGTCATTCAGTGAAGTCAGTAAGTCATTCAGTCAAGTCATTCAGTCAAGTCATTAAGTCATTCAGTCAAGTCAGTAAGTCATTCAGTCAAGTCTGTGAGTCATTCAGTCAAGTCAGTAAGTCATTCAGTCAAGTCAGTAAGTCAGGCAGACAGACAGACATGATGAAAAAGCATAAAATTAATAAAAACTGACATACAGTGGACCCTCGGTTAACGAATACCCCGGAAATCGTACAATTATGTAAGTATAATATTGTAAGTGCATGTGGAAGTGTATTTTTGGGGGTCTGAAATAGACTAACCTACGTGACATTATTTCTTAAGGAAGTAAATTCGTTCGGTAATGGCACTTGAGCAGGCTTCTGGGATGAAGTTTTTTCGTTAACCGAGGGTCCACTGTATATGGAGAGGTATCGGAGGGTGTGTGGGGCTGGGGGCTATACAGAGAGAGGGAGAAGGTGGGGAGAGGGAGGGGTGGTGACACTTTTGAAGTGTCAATAAGGGGTCATTCCTTGATTAGCGACAAAATCGTTTACTGATGGGGTCTTAGGCCCCTATCTCCGTCGTTAAGTGAGGAGAGACTGTATTTGGTGTTTTATATTTCAAATGATGATATTTTATTATTTATCTTTCAGAAACCTCGAGGACTGACAATGTTTTACTTAGAAACGAGGAGAGAAGATGGCAAACTGAATGGCATTGAAATTGTTAAATTAAAGAATAAATTGGGTGAGCATAGCTGTTGTTCACACTACAATGATTTTCTGTTTGTTGTAATATAAGAAATATCTTTCACAACTGCTGTAAGATAGTGAAGTACATATTCACTCGCTAGCAAGAAAACTTATTCATGATTCCCTTAATGCAATGAAGTTCATCATCTTGCACCCCACTTTAATCAGTTGTTGTCATATTGCAGGTGTGAAGAGCGAACTCTTCTACCCTCAGTATGGAGACCTAGTATGGTAATACGTTATGATAGTGAGGACACCATCACACCTCACTACACACAAATTCCAACCACACAGTAAAACAAAAAACTAAAGACCTGGGAGTGATTATGTCATAGGATCTCACCTTCAAAGACCATAACATTGTATCAATTGCATCTGCTAGAAAAATGACAGGATGGATAATGAGAACCTTCAAAACTAGGGATGCAAAGCCCATGATGACACTCTTCAGGTCGCTTGTTCTATCTAGGTTTGAATATTGCTGCACACTAACAGCACCTTTCAAGGCAGGTGAAATTGCTGACCTAGAAAATGTACAGAGAACCTTCACGGCACACAACTGTGATAAAACTCCTCAATTACTGGGAATGCTTGAAGTTTCTCAACCTGTTCTCCCTAGAATGTAGGTGGGAGAGATACATGATTATATACACTTGGAAAATCCTAGAGGGATTAGTACTAAACTTGCACACAAAAATCACTCCCTATGAAAGCAAAAGACTCGACAGGTGATGCAACATCCCCTCAATGAAAAGCAGGGGTGTCAGTAGCATGATAAGAGACAACACAATAAGTGTCAGGGGCCCAAGACTGTTCAACTGCCTCCCAGCATACATAAGGAGGACACCTGGCTCTCTTCAAGAAGGCACTTGAAAGGCACCTAAAGTCAGTACCTGACCAGCCGGGTTGTGGTTTGTACATCGGGCTGTGTGCGGCCAACAGTAACAGCTTGGTTGATCAGGCCCTGATCCACCATGAGGCCTGGTCACAGACTGAGCCGCGTGGGTGTTGACCCCCGAAACCTTTTCCAGGTATACTCCAGGTATAAAATAGTCTTCAGTAAATCACTCTAGAAGGCTGGTCAGGTTCCAGGCCCCAAGTACCAAGACATGACACAGAGCCTTAGTGCTGTCTTCAACAGTCTGGCCACCAAATCTCCACACAGCCTCCAATGATGTGCCCAACCAAGTCTTCTTTTAGCTACTTTCCTTGGGCTTATAAAGGTCTCCACAATCCCCATAATTACTGAGTAGAGAGGTCAACTTTTGTGGAAAACTAACCAAGTGATGACTCCCTGAGAAAACTAAAATGTGAAGATTAGCAGAGAATTAGCACCTCTGATACCATGTTACAAACAGATGCTGGAGACCCAGTTTCAAGATATCATATTGCTTCCTGATATTTAAAATGTATACAAATTTGAGTTACATTATATTTTTTTCAACTTTGTCAGAAACATGCATCATTCTAGGAGTCCATTTTTTTATTACTGGCACTTATGATAGCCAAGATCTGTAAAAGCATATACAGTGGTACCTCGAGTTATGAGCTTAATTCATTTCAGAAGGCTGTTTGAGTGCCGATACCAAACGAATTTGTTCCTATAAGGAATAATGTAAATTAGATTAATCTGTTTCAGACCCCCAAAATTACACTTACAAAAGCACTTACAGAAATACACTTACATAATTGTTCGAGTTGGGAGCTGCTCGTAAGTCGAGGTACCACTGTACATACAAAATTTAATTTTTGGTCAGTCTTTTACTATTACAATATGAAAGCCAAGTACTTGATAGAGGTTTTGCCTTTTCCTTAGGTACTCGCCAAGTACCCACCGCAGAGCTTCTACTCGATGGTTCAGTAGCGCACCAGGTTTCAGCTGAGGGTCGCGGTATTGCATCAATTGCCAACATGCTTACCATCACGAGGATGCACAACTCTATATCATCATGTGCTTTAATGAGAAGGTAGTCTTGGGAGAGTTATCTGTGATAATACTGTGTCCTACACCTAGATATAATGGAAGAAATACTCACTTAAATGTATACTTTTTTAACTGTTAGTGGGTATTGTTCATGATATCCTTCATGGTACCATATACAGTGGTACCCCGACTTACGATATTTTTTCATTCCAGAATGCTGTTCAAGTGCCATTACCAAACGAATTTATCCCCATAAGGAATGATGTAAAATAGACTAGTCCTTTTAGACCCCCAAAATTACACTTACAAAAGCATTTAAAAAAATAAACTTACATAAAAGGGTGAGTTTGGGGACCATCGTAAGTCGGGGTACCACTGTACATTACTGTGCTTTACTGTATATATGCAACATGTAACTCAAAGGAGTTCTTGAGATTTGAACCTGCAATCTAGCAGTCCTAAGATTACCAGCCTGTCACTGAAGCCATTGCACCACAGAGATTTTAAGAATTCTCCAATGAGAATACTACTAGCTACTAATTGTGACCCATTCTTATACTGTCTGTGATGCAACTTAAGTGATGGGCTGACAGTCTTAGGGTGCCAGACAGTGGTGAACAAAGAGCAAATGGGCTCCAGCTTGTGATGTTCCAACTAAAAAATTTTCGTACTTATGACATTGGTACTTTGGAACCAGTTAATTATGTATACATACTTACAAACTATGATTTGCAGTTACATTCATTGCAAATATTCAGCCATAATCATTTTTTTACCAAAACAGCTGTCTCACTGTCTGCACTTCTTTTTTTTTTTCAACACGTCGGCCGTTTCCCACCGAGGCAGGGTGACCTAAAAAGAAAGAAAAACCCAAAAAGAAAGAAAAAACTTTCATCATCATTCAACTTTTTCACCATCACTCATACATAATCACTGTCTTTACAGAGGCACTCAGATACAACAGTTTAGAAGTCCCTCCAATCTGCCAATATCCCAAACCCCTCCTTCGAAGTGCAGGCATTGTACTTCCCATTTCCAGGACTCAAGTTCGGCTAACCGGTTTCACTGAATCCCTTCACAAAATATTACCCTGCTCACACTCCAACAGCTCATCAGGTCCCAAAAACCATTCATCTCCATTCACTCCTATCTAACATGCTCACGCATGCTTGCTGGAACCCCAAGCCCCTTGCCCACAAAACCTCCTTTACCCCCTCCCTCCAACTTTTTCGAGGACGACCCCTATCCCGCCTTCCTTCCCCTACAAATTTATATACTCTCCAAGTCACTCTACTTTGTTCCATTCTCTCTAAATGACCAAACCACCTCAACAACCCCTCTTCAGCCCTCAGACTAATACTTTTAGTAACTCCACACCTAATTTCCACACTCCGAATTCTCTACACAATATTTACACCACACATTGTCCTTAGTCAAGACATTCCACTGCCTCCAGCCACCTCCTTGCTGCAGCACTTACAACCCAAGCTTCACACCCATATAAGAGTGTTGGTACCACTATATGTACAGTGGACCCCCAGATTACGTCATTATTTCGTTCCAGAATGCTGTTCAAGTGCCGTTACCAAACGAATTTGTTCCCATAAGGAATAATGTAAATTACAAAAGCACTTACAAAAATACACTTACATAATTGTTCGAGTTTGGAGCATAACATAAACCGGGGGTCCACTGTACTTTCGTACATTCCCTTCTTTGCCTCCATGGATAACGTTTTTTGTCTCCACTGATACCTCAATGCACCACTCACCTTTTTCCCTCATCAGTTCTATGGTTAAGCTCATCCTTCATAAACCCATCTTCTGACAAGTCAACTCCCAAATATCTGAAAACATTCACTTCTTCCATACTCCCTCTCTCCAATGTGATATCCAATTTTACTTTATCTAAATCGTTTGATACCCTCATCACCTTACTCTTATCTATGTTCACTTTCAACTTTCTACTTTTACACACCTTCCCAAACTCGTCCACTAACCTTTGCAACTTTTACTTAGAATCTCCCAAAAGCATAGTATCATCAGCAAAAAGTAACTGTGTCAACTCCCATTTTGTATTTGATTTCCCATAATTCAATCCTACCCCTCTCCCCAACACCCTAGCATTTACTTCTTTTACAACCCCATCTTGTAAACAATTATTTTGTTTCTAGCAACATAATTTAGAGTTGGACACAAGAGTTTTGTCTTTACCACCACAATGAAAATGGACAGATCTTGGTGAAGCCTGAACCATACAAACATGTGATTAAGCGGAGTTGGTCCATGGTCCATTTTATTGAGTGTATGTCGAGACCCAACAGCTGTTTGATATACAGTGGATACTCGGTTTTCGTTCACCTCCAAACTCGAACAATTATGTAAGTGTATTTTCGTAAGAGCTTTTGTAAGTGTATTTTTGGGGGTCTGAAATGACTAATGTAATTTACATTTGTCCTTATGGGAACAAATTCGTTCGGTAACGGCACTCAAACAGCATTCTGGAAAGAATTTTCAACGAAAACCAAGGGTCCACTGTAGTGGACTTGGTCCACTTCATGGCTATTTCAATTGGGCATCCCATTAAACGTTTATATTAAGCCTTTGTCTGCCACATTTTTTTTCTGTTTTATCCTTCATCCACTTTATGGGGTCTGTTTTATCAAGGATTAAGGATTTTATTTCTTTGCATAGTTTACAGTGTGTAATTACAATATTGATTTGCTAAGTACGTACAAAGAAAGCAACTATCATGCCGAGGCATTTCTGGCATACTAAACTTAATGCTTAACAGACTACTTAATACTAGACATATATACAGTGGACCCTCGGTTTTCGTTGATAATTCTTTCCAGAATGCTGTTCGAGTGCCGTTACTGAACGAATTTGTTCCCATAAGGACGAATGTAAATTAGATTAGTCGTTTCAGACCCCAAAAAATACACTTACAAAAATACACTTACATAATTGTTCGAGTTGGGAGCTGTATATCATAGTTGGTTCGAAATGAACATTGTTTTTTATATTTCAACAAGTTACAGTATTATATTTTGGCACATTTTACATAATGAGATTGAGACCATTTTAGTTTTTAAATAATCTTATAAAATTTGGAAATTTTTGAGATGATTGTGGCGATAATATAGTGTTTGTGTTGTTAATTTTGGGAGATGAGGTGATTTCTAAGCAGAGCCTTGAATTGGTGTGCAGGCAGGGGGCCTTTTGTATGTTCAGACAATGAATTCCAGATCTTAGGGCCCTTTATATGCATAGCATTTTTGCATAGGGAGAGATGGACACAATATCAAAGAGGGTTTTGTGTCCTGTGTTATGCAAGTGCGTTCTGTTGTAGTTCTCAAGGAGTTTGAGAGGAGGGTTAATATTGGAGAATAATGTTCTGTGTATTTAGTAGGCACAATAATATGAGTGGATATTTTGCATGTTAAACAGGTTCAAGCTCTTAAATAGCAGTGGGGTGTGTTGCCTGGTGCAGGAGTTTGTAATCATTCTCACAGCAGCCTTCTGTTGGATAATTAAAGGTTTAATGAGATTTGCTGTGGTTGAACCCCATGCACAAATACCATAGGTGAGGTATGGGTAGATGAGAGAGTGGTTAAGAGCAAGAATAAGTAAGTAAGTTTATTCAGGTATACACAAATACAGTTACATAGATTATCATACATAGCAGCATGTGTGTAGAAAACCTAGGATAACCCAAAAAGTCAGACAGAGTGCCTTATTTCCATTGGGGTCCATTTAATACCTTAATATTAGACACTAGTATATACTAGTTATTATACTAAAATTAAAAGGAATAAGGTAAAAAGAGTTATTTACATGTACATGTATGTTATCTAAAAAAAAATAAAAATCATTCTCCTCCCTTTCTGTCGCTACATTCATTAGGTACCTTTTGGTTCTCTTCTTGAACTGGTTGATGCTATGACTGGCTTTGACATGTGCAGGCAGTCTGTTCCATTCCTTTATTGTTGTACAATAAAAGGTGTTTGAAGCCTGGCCACTGACTGTGGGTACTACAAAGTTGTGCTCTCTCCCCCTAGTACTATGACTGCTTTGGTTCCCAGCCTTGACAAAATTGGCAGCAAGATATTCTGGACACTGTTTGTGAGCAATTTTATAAACTTGATTTAATTTAAGTTGTTTTACTCTGTCTTCAATATTCAGCATATCTAATTGTTGTAATTCATCCTGGCCTACATGTTCTCTTGGTCCCAGGTCCAGGATGAATCTTATCATTTTGTTCTGTGTGATTTGCAGTTTATCTTTCAGTTTTTTTGTCAAGGCAGAGTACCATGAAGAGCAAGCGTAGTCAATATGACATTGTATAAGGGCAAGACATAGGGTCCTGCGACCCTCAGTAGGTAGACACTGTGCTTGTCTGTAGAGGAACTTCAGTCTGGCATTCGCTTTCTTTACTACACTGTTACCTATCAATTCTCCTGACATGCATGGGTCAAAGGGGATTCCCAGATGTTTTACTGAGGAAACTGAGGTGATGGATTCCCCATTACATCGGACATTAAAATTATTTACCCTACTCAGTTTATATTTCGTGCCAAAGAGTATGGCTTCTGTTTTCCCGAGGTGTAACGATAACTTGTTGTCTACTAACCATTTGCTGCAGGACTCTAGTTCCAGTGTTAATACATTAGCTATATCTTGTGGGTCTTTACCTGATACTAACAGAGCACTGTCATCCGCATACAGTAGGAGTTTGCACTTGACACTGATGGACATGTCATTTACATAACACAGGAATAATAAGGGACCCAGAATACTACCTTGGGGAACTCCACATGCTATCGGCAGTGGTTCTGATTCTGTTTTGTTGATTTTAACAATTTGTTTCCTATTGCTAAGATAGGACTTAAACCAGTCTGTGGAACCTATGCCGATAGCTTGAAGTTTCTTACATAATACATTGTGGTTGACAGTATCGAAGGCCTTTTGCACGTCTAAAGTTACCATTCCTATGAGGTTCCCTATCGACATTTCAGTTCTCATGTAATCCATCAGATTAATTAGGGAGGTGTCGGTTGAGTAAGATCTCCTAAAGCCTGATTGGTAACTATGAAGAATGTTGTTGTCATTAAGATACTTCACTACTTGACAGTACACCGCCCTCTCTATAATTTTGGATATTACACTGAGTATACTAACAGGCCTATAGTTGCTGACATCGGACCTACTATTTTTCTTGAAGATAGGAGTAACTCTGGCCTCCTTGAACCCCTCTGGTACTGTATTAGTGGTGATGGACAGATTTATTATGTGAGCAATGGGAATTGCCAGTTCAGAGGCACCATCTTTTAGGAACTTAGACGGGATGTTATCAGGTCCGGTGCTCTTAGTTGGGTTTAACCTGCTTAGTTCTTTTTGCACAAAGTCATGAGATACACTTACTAGTTGACAATTGTTTTGAGTTACCCCTTTATTGATATACAGTGGTACCCCGGTTTACGATGGTCCCCAAACTCACCCTTTTATGTAAGTTTATTTTTTTAAATGCTTTTGTAAGTGTAATTTTGGGGGTCTAAAAGGACTAGTCTATTTTACAACATTTCTTAAGGAGATAAATTCGTTTGGTAATGGCACTTGAACAGCATTCTGGAATGAAAAAATATCGTAAACCGGGGTACCACTGTAGTATGTTTTAAACTTATCAGAGTCTGTGGTAAAGGTATTTGATGCAGCTGGTAGCTTACTTACTAGTGTTGAGGTGACAGTTGTGTAGTATGAATTAAAACAATTTGCCACTTTAGTTGTTTCGTGGCATACCTCGTTATCAACATTTAGTACAGTGGTCCCTCGGTTTTCGCCGAAAATTCGTTCCAGAATGCTGCTCAAGTGCCATTACCAAACGAATTTACTTCCTTAAGAAATAATGTCACGTAGGATAGTCTATTTCAGACCCCCAAAAATACTCTTGCAAGAGCACTTACGAAAATACACTTACATAAATGTTCGAGTTTGGAGATGCACGAAAACCGAGGGACCACTGTACTATGTTAGATCTATCTACGGGTTTATGGCTATACCCCAACTGTTTTAGTTGTTGCCAGAGCTTTCTAGGGTTATTCTTGTACTCTTCGATTTTTGAGCAATAGTGCCTAGCCTTTGCATCATTTATAAGCCTCTGCACTCTGTTCCTCACCCTTTGGAATTCATTTAGAGCTGCAATATCCTGTCTGTTTGCCTTAAATCTTTTTATCAACTGGTCTCTGAATTTCATATTATCTAATATCTCAGTAGTCATCCAGGGTTCAGTTCTTCTTTTAATCCTAACCTCTTTAACTGGTGCAATATTATCAAGGATTATCAAGGATGCCACAGTTCTCTTATTAATTTTTATTATAATAATTAAGGTGCTAACTCAGGTACTAATTTACTTTACTTTCATTGTTTGCTATCATTTTCCCTAGCTCCTTTATTCCCAGCTTTAGTAAACTACCATAGTTCAATTAATTGCATTTGTATAAATTGACTAAGGTACAAATTCACGTGCCAAGAACTCTGTCAAATACCCTGTATCTCTACAAACTCTTATTAAAAATTTGTAATAATCAAATAGTTCCTAAGCATTTATTCTAGTATCATATTATTAAGTTTAGTATTATCTATTCTTCTCAGGTCTAGTTATAGAATCACATCAAATCTTATGATTACAGGAATTGATCCTGATATCAACCTATTATTAAATGACTTACATGATTCCAACAGCAACTGTAACTATTACACAGCAGATCAAGCAAAGACATTACTCAGAGCCAACAATAACATAACTATCTTCAATTACAATGTTAGATCTTTGAGCAAACATTATGATGACCTCACAGCACTACTCCAATCCTCCAGACCAATATGTCAATCATCACACTCACTGAGACCTGGCTGAAGCCTGATACTACAGATGTCTATGGCATCCCAGGTTACACAGCCATTCACAATTGCAGGACAGATCAGCGAGGGTGGAATAGCTATATATTACTCAGATCAACTTGAATGTATCAATAACTCTTGCATAAGGGATGAGCATGGAGAATATATTATAGCTAAATTTAAATCAAAGACCTGCAAAAACCCCTCACAGTGATAAACATCTACAGATTACCACAGTCAAACATTCACCAATTTAGTGAAAAACTAGGTAACCTAATAACTGATGCACACATGAACAAAGACCATTTGCTGCTCACAGGAGACTTCAATATAAATCTCCTACATGACCAGGACCCACAAGTAACAGAATTCACAAACACTATGAGCAACTGCTTGTTACTACCAACAATATCAAAACCTACAAGAATCTCCGAGACTAGTACCTCACTACTAGACCACATCTGGACTAATACTATAGCCCCTCTAAAATCAGGCATCATCACAGACAACACCACAGACCACTATCCGACCTTTCTCATAACTAATCTTGGTAAATTGCCCTAGATATTACAAAAGTTACCTTCAGACTACATAATGAGTCAGCTGTAAATAACTTTATAACAGCTATGATTAACATTGACTGGCATAATGAGTTAGAAACATATACAGATACTAATGAATGCATCAAGAATTTCCTTAACAAAACCCACCACCTCTATAACAAACATTGCCTAAAAAACTAAACAGATCACAGCTAAGAGACTTAACAATCCCTGGCTAACACCC
>WNWK01020961.1:0-34875 GCA_009830355.1 Cherax destructor | reverse complement strand
TATCTGAGTAATTGAAATTTCTCATCATTGAACTTCATATTGTTTTCTGCAGCCCATTTAAAGATTTGGTTTATGTCTGCTTGGAGTCTTGCAGTGTCTTCAACGGTGGACACTGTCATACAGATTCGGGTGTCATCTGCAAAGGAAGACACAGCACTGTGGCTTATATCCCTGTCTATGTCCGATATGAGGATGAGGAACAGGATGGGAGTGAGTACTGTGCCTTGTGGAACAGAGCTTTTCACAATAGCTGCCTCAGACTTTACTCTGTTGACTACTACTCTTTGTGTTCTAGTTGTTAGGAAATTATAGATCCATCTACCAACTTTTCCTGTTATTCCTTTATCACGCATTTTGTGTGCTATTACACCATGGTCACACTTGTCAAAGGCTTTTGCAAAGTCTGTGTATATAACATCTGCATTCTGTTTGTCTTCTAGAGCATCCAGGACCTTGTCGTAGTGGTCCAGTAGTTGGGACAGACAGGAGCGGTCTGCTCTAAACCCATGCTGCCCTGGGTTGTGCAATTGATGGGTATCAAGATGAGTGGCGATCTTGCTTCTTAGAACCCTTTCAAAGATTTTTATAATATTGGACGTTAGTGCTATTGGTCTGTAGTTCTTTGCTATTGCTTTACTGCCCCCTTTGTGGAGTGGGGCTATGTCTGTTTTTTTTAGTAACTGCGGGACGACCCCAGTGTTCATGCTCCCTCTCCATAGGATGTTAAAAGCACGTGATATAGGCTTCTTGCAAGCCGTGTCGGCAACATGCACAATGACAAAGTCTTGACCCATTTTAGGCAAATTTTAAAGAAATGCCAGAAACACAGCTCTCTGGAACAATTTTTTGGGCTTCAGGGGTCCATTGACCCTCAAGCTGGTCTTAGTGGCATTAAAAAACAAAGAAGGGAAGTAACCCTGGATAAGGACTTGGTAGTACCTGAAGTCTTTATGGAAGGGGATTCCCCTTCCATACAATAGTTTAACTTCATCCTCTTCCTCCTCCCATTTTCTATACACCAACAAGAGTCTTCAATAAAGGTAAGTGTGACATTATTGTTTTATATACTTGATTTCTCATTGTTTTCTGTATGTAAATGTAAAAAAAAATTTTTATTGAATACTTTTGGGTGTCTGGAACGGGTTAATTGGATTTACATTATTTTTATGGGGAAAATAGTTTCGCCATTCGTAAATTTGGCCTTTCGACAGACTCTCTGGGATGAATTAATTACGATATTTGAGAGTCCACTGTATTGTATAATTATACTATTACTATCAATAAAGGTTATCTACCAATCATATTTATTCCAAAATAATATTAGGTATAACATAAATAATGTAGAAGCATGATAAAGATGCCCAAATTAATAAAAATTGCCATTATATAGCGAGGTATTGATGGGTGGAGCGCGGCGAGGGATAAAAAAAAAAAAAGTGACCACGACCATTACAGAAAACCTTACGTGCCTGAAGGGTTACTATAGAAGATCACTCTTACCCTATGCAAAGACTGAAAAAAGTGCAATTTTCTCAAAAGAAATTTCCCAAGTACAGTGGTCCCTCGGTTTTTGCCGAAAATTCATTCCAGAATGCTGCTCAAGTGCCATTACCGAACGAATTTACTTCCTTAAAAAATAATGTCACGTAGGTTAGTCTATTTCAGACCCCCAAAAATACACTTGAAACAGCACTTACGAAAATACACTTACATAAATGTTCGAGTTTGGAGATGCACGAAAACCGAGGGACAACTGTACAGTGAACCCTCGGTTTTCATTGATAATTCTTTCCATAATGTTGTTCGACTGCTGTTACCAAATGAATTTGTTCCCATAAGGACAAATGCAAATTAGATTAGTCATTTCAGACCTCCGAAAATACACTTACAAAAGCACTTACAAAAATACACTTACATAACTGTTCGAGTTTGGAGCTGTACAAAAACCGAGGGTCCACTGTAATCAGCTATGCACACGTTTCCTGGAATATCTTGGAAGTAAGTCATTGACCTATTTCATGTTGTATTATAGTTAATAATAAACAGATTGAAAGGAATTTCCCAGCAAACATAAAACTGAATGTTTTAATTTTGGGTGGAGACACTTTTGAAGTGTCAGTAAGGGGTAATTCCTCGATTAGCGACGAATTTGTTTACCGATGGGATCTTAGGCCCCTAACTCCGTCATTAAGTGAGGAGAGGCTGTATTCAATATTTTACTCTATTATTAATATGAGGTAGCCAATTTTTTTAGATCTAGCCGTTGCCTGTTGTTAAAGCTCTCGCTTCACACGGCGAGTGTCCGGGTTCGATTCCCGGCGAGGGTAGAAACATTGGGTGTGTTTCTTTACACCGGTTGTCTATGTTTCCTATCAGTAAAATGGGTACCTACGTGTTAGTCGCCTGATGTGGGTCGCATCCTGAGACAAAACTGACCTAATCTGTCCGAAATGGCCTGCATAAGAAGCGGCTTTCTATGTAGTAGTATGTCAGTTAGGCCTTGTACTTGTAGAAATAAAGATATTATATTAAGTTATAAGAAATTAACCCCCTAACTTTTTAAAAAAACGTTATCCATGGAGGCAAAGATGGGAATGTACGAAAGTATAGTGGTACCAACACTCTTATATGGGTGTGAAGCATGGGTTGCAAATGCTGCAGCGAGGATGAGGCTGGAGGCAGTGGAGATGTCCTGTCTAAGGGCAATCTGTGGTGTAAATATTATGCAGAAAATTCGGAATGTGGAAATTAGGAGAAGGTGTGGAGTTACTAAAAGTATTTGTCAGAGAGAGAAAAGCCAGGCAAAACCCAAACGCTGCACCAGAAGTAATAGTAACAACACCAAAGAACACCAAAACACCGACCCCAAAGCAGAACGTACTAATAAAGAAAAATATCAAAACATCAAAAACCATCAGATATAACACACAGTAAAATAGTTGAAAACACTGCAAATGATATAATTAGAAGGGAAATAAACCCTGATCTAGAAAGACATCTACACTCCGCCCCCATAAACAACACTGAACATGGCTCTTAAGGCCACACAGTTTAACATACGCAGCTACAACATTTACGAACACATCCTGGCTGAATTCATTGAGGCTGAACGCCCTGATGTGCTGCTCCTAAACAGTACATATGTGCGGGGTGCCCAGTGAATCAGACACTGGGGTTACACTACAAGTCAGTCTAGTGCTGATCCCTATAACGGTACAGCCATTATGGTGAACAGTACTATACGACATGAATTCCTCAACATCCCCTTCACTTGCCCTCACAGCCTGGCAGTAAAAGTCCTCACTCTCCATGGCCCTATTATTCTCTACACTACTTATGCTCGACAAAACTCCAACATCAACATCACAGACATAACCCTTCTCTTTGACCACTCTAACATTCCTGTATATCTTCTTGCAGACTTAAATGCAAAACATACAGACTTCCATGACACTTTCACAAACATTCATGGGAATCAACTAAAACAAGTAATTACACAAAAACATCTCATCCACCTTGGCCCACATTTCAACATATTCTTCTGTCCTAGGGGCCAGGGAAAGCCAGACATTATCATCACAAACAGAGCCAGCCTCTACCTCCATCACCACATCTCACCAGGACCACTCTCTGGCTCGGACAACATACCTATCACTCTTCACATCTCTGCAAACCCTATTCTCATCCCTTGCAGACATATACCTTCCTTCTCTAGGGCAAACTGGGACTCCTTCAAACAACACCTGAACAATACCAACTTAACACATAACTTTGACAACAAACCTACATCAGACATTGACACACAAATAAATCTTATACAAAACTCTATAACTCAAGCTGCCAAAAACTCCATTCCCAAAACACAATACACTACCAGATACTCCTTTCGTCCTTCTACAAGGACAAAACGCCTTCTCCTATACTACCGACACCGCTTTGCCACCAACCACCACAGATATCCACAGGTCAGTAGAGACCTCACCTTCCTAAGAAACAACATTATCCGCAGCTTGGATGATGACCATGCTAAACACTGACAATCCCTCATCCAGGCTGCTGAAACACACCGCATTCGGGACCCAAAGAAATTCTGGACTTTCATCCGGAAGGTTACTGGAGTCCCAAAAACAACACACTTCCAACACATAACACACAACAACATAAACATTACAGACCCCACCCAAGCAGCACATGCCTTCAAACACATATGGGAAAACATTGTTCACTCCCACCCTCCTGACCCAGCTGTAATACAACATCCACAAGCCGTAGAACACTGGGTCTCCACACATAGACACATCACCAACCCTGACCCTATCATTCAGCTCTCCTCTCTCACCTCCACCCATATTCTAAACACTCCTTTCTCCCAACCAAATGTCAAATCGCTAATCCTGAAGCTTCCTCCAAGAGCACCAGGAGCCTCTGGTCTCTCTCATCACATTCTCCGTCACCTCCCTGACTCTGTTATCTCTGCTCTTACTAACCTCTACAATGCCTGCCTTGCATCTGGCTATTTCCCTCCACTTTTCAAATCTGCTATTGCCACTCTCATTCCCAAACCGAACAAGGACTCAACTGACCCTAAGAACTACAGACCGATTAGCCTTCTTGAAACCCTAGGTAAGACGTTTGAAAGACTCATTAATAAAAGACTAAGGACTCACCTTGAGACAAACCACCTCTTGACAGACCGCCAATTCGGCTTCCGCCAACACTGATCTACACAAGCAGCTCTAAATATCATCTTAAACTATATTCAAATTAATAAGGCCCAAGGTCGTACAACAGCCCTGGTTGCAAAAGACGTGGAAAAAGCTTTTGACACAGTCTGGCACTCAGGGCTCAAGTACAAGCTATGTAACCTTTTTGACCTTCCCCAGAATGTCAAAAAATTACTATGCAACTTCCTTGATGGTCGTACAATGCGAATTAAGTTCAAAAACTGTCTCTCTGATTCTTTTACCCTTCAAGCTGGAGTCCCCAGGGGTCAGTGCTCTCTCCTACCTTATACATCCTTTACACTAACGACATTCCTGACCCAGCCCACTGCACCACACTCACACTGGCATATGCAGATGACATTACACAACTCATAGCACATGAACAATGTAGATATCTATCACTCAGAACACAACGAGAGGTAGACAGGATTAGTGCATGGGAGATCCTCTGGCGTATTAAAACCAATGCCAACAAATCTAAGATTACATATTTCTTTCAAAGAGGAAATTGCCGACCAATGCCTGTCTACCTCAGAACTACCACTACACGAACACCCATTCCACGTACACGCAACACTACAGTCCTTGGAGTTACTTTAGACTCCAGACTGAGAATACACACCCATATAAACACTAAAAGAGTCATGGCCAGTAATGCCCTTGGTAGACTGTTCAAACTCAGAGACTCACACCCAAATACCAAACTTCACCTGCACAAGGCTCTCATAAGACCACTTATCACATACACACTTCTTGCCCTCTCTCTTGCTGCCAAAACAAACATCTTGAAACTGCAACGAATACAGAACCGTTCATTGCGATGGGTGCTGGGAACGAAGTGGGATGACTTCGCCACAACAGGACCGGCACCACGGCTTTGAACGTGTTCTGGAAAGAACTCAGTGACAGAAAAATAGACCGAATTGAAACCTACCAAGGCACTTGGACAACCTTTCTAGACGATGTCATCAGACAGCCAGACAACAATCTAAACCTTTCTCAATCTATCAATAATCCTGCTCCTCCTCCTCTCTACACCTAATACTATGCCTCTTATCTAACTCCTAACTTCTACCCTGCCCTCTGCAGGGGTGGACCTTGAAAGACGTCCTTTTTTTTACCCAGCAACATTCCACGTATCCCCCACAATCGTTGCATTATCAGAAGCAGTACAAATAGCAAACCAGCCATGACGTTATGGCTGCCGCCCACAAAAATGTCCGTGCCTCCCGAACTAAGTCCAGTACACCCATTGAGCAACTTCAACATGCAGATCACCACCACTCCAAGAACTACCTCATCTATGCCAACCTACGCTATGCAGCTGGGTTTAGCCCTGGCTCTTTCCCTTCACCTAATCACAAACTCCTCTCACCTACTATTCTTCGTCTATCAAAATCTCCTTTTCACCCGTCATGGGTCTTACCTGAGAGAAAGATAAGATAAGATTTCCGGATTTTTAACCCCGGAGAGTTAGCCACCCAGGATAACCCAAGAAAGTCAGTGCGTCATCGAGGACTGTCTGTCTTATTTCCATTGGGGTCCTTAATCTTGTCCCCCAGGATGCGACCCACACCAGTCGACTAACAACCCAGGTACCTATTTGCTGCTAGGTGAACATGACAACAGGTGTAAGGAAACACGTCGAAATGTTTCCATCCGCCGGGAATCGAACCCGGGCCCTCCGTGTGTGAAGCGAGAGCTCAAGCCACCAGACCACCAGTCTGACTTTTTGGGTTATCCTGGGTTCTCTACACATATGCTGCTATGTATGATAATCTATGTAACTGTATTTGTGTATAACTGAATAAACTTATAAGGAAACGCCCAATGTTTCTTAGTAAGATTCCCATTCACCTTGCAGTAAGTAGGCACCTGAGTGTTAGTCATCTTACACCTACTGTCCCCATTCATCTAACAAGGAAGTAGGTAACTATACACAAATACAGTTACATAGATTATCATACATAGCAGCATGTGTGTAGAAAACCTAGGATAACCCAAAAAAAGTCAATGACTTATTTCCATTAGAGTGGAAACATCAGACATGTTTCCTGACACCGGTTGTCTATGTTCATCCATCAGTAAAATGGGTACCTGGGTGTTAGTGGACTGGTGTGGGTCGCATCCTGGGACAACATTGACCTAATTTGCCAGAAATCCTCTGCATAACAAGCGACTTTCTATATAGTAGTATGTCATTAATGTCAGCTATGGTCTGTATACCTTGTACATGTACTTGTAGTAAATAAAGCTATATTAGTATTATTATTATTATAAAAAGACAGACACAGTCCTGGATGATGCACTGCTTTTCTTGGGTTATCCTGGGTGGCTAACCCTCCGGGATTAAAAATTCGAAGAAAATCAGAACATATCTTTTTTATAAGCTGGTTTCCTTAAAAGTAATACTTAACCCATTTTGTCCTATTTCATTATAAAGAATTCCTTCCAAAACATAATCTATACTATAAAATGGGATGGGTCCTACACAGATGACAGTGAGTAACTAAAGTCCCAGTATGACTCAGTTTTTAGCGAGCCGTTAACCAGACTGAAAGTTGAAGACCTAAATGATTTTTTTATGAGAGTGCCACAGAACCTAGGAGACGCAAGCCTATCTGACATTACCCTGATGCCACATGACTTCGAAAAGGCGATAAATGACATGCCCATGCACTCCTCTCCAGGCCCTGACTCATGGAACTGCGTTCATTAAGAACTGCAAGAAGCCCCTATCACATGCTTTTAACATCCTATGGAGAGGGAGCATGGACACTGGGGTCGTCCCGCAGTTACTGAAAACAACAAACATAGCCCCACTCCACAAAGGCGGCAGTAAAGGAATAGCAAAGAACTACAGACCAATAGTATTAACGTCCCATATAAAATCTTTGAAAGGGTTCTAAGAAGCAAGATCGCCACTCATCTAGATAACCATCAATTACACAACCCAGGGCAGCATGGGTTTAGAGCAGGGCGCTCCTGTCTGTCCCAACTACTGGACCACTACCACAAGGTCCTGGATGCTCTAGAAGACAAACAGAATGCAGATGTTATATACACAGACTTTGCAAAAGCCTTTGATAAGTGTGACCATGGTGTGATAGCACACAAAATGCGTGATAAAGGAACAACAGCAAAAGTTGGTAGATGGATCTATAATTTCCTAACAAGTAGAACACAGAGTAGTAGTCAACAGAGTAAAGTCAGAGGTGGCTACGGTGAAAAGCTCTGTTCCACAAGGCACTACTCGCTCCCATCCTGTTCCTCATCCTCATATCGGACATACAGGGATATCAGCCACAGTGCCGTGTCTTCCTTTGCAGATGACACTCGAATCTGCATGACAGTGTCCACCATTGAAGACACTGCAAGACTCCAAGCAGACATAAACCAAATCTTTAAAAGGGCTGCAGAAAACAATATGAAGTTCAATGATGAAAAATTTAAATTACTCCTATATTGAAAATGTGAGGAAATTAAAATCTCATTGGAGTATAAAACAAATTCCAACCACACAATAGAGCGAAAAACTAATGTCAAAGACCTGGGAGTGAACATGACAGAGGATCTCACCTTCAAGGACCATAACACTGTAGCAATTGCATCTGCCAGAAAAATGACAGGATGGATAATGAGAACCTTCAAAACCAGGAATGCCAAGCCCATGTTGACACTTTTCAGGTCGCTTGTTCTATCTAGGTTGGAATATTGCTGAACACTAACTGCACCTTTCAAGGCAGGTGAAATTGCTGAACTAGAAAATGTACAGATAACCTTCACGGCAAGCATAACTGCAATAAACCACCTCAATTACTGGGAACGCTTGAAGTTCCTAAACCTGTACTCCCTGGAATGCAGGCGGGAGAGATACATTATTATATACACTTGGAAAATCCTAGAGGGATTAGTACCAAATTTGCACACGAGTGTCACTCTCTACGAAAGCAAAAGACTCGGCAGGCGATGTAACATCCCCCCAATGAAAAGCAGGGGTGCCACTAGCACGATGAGAGACCACAATAAGTGTCAGGGGCCCAAGACTGTTCAACTGCCTCCCAGCATACATAAGTGGGATTACCAATAGACCCCTGGCTGTCTTCAAGCAGGCACTGGACAGGCACCTAAAGTTGGTGCCTGACCAGCCAGGCTGTGGTTCGTACGTTGGACTGCGTGCAGCCAGCAGTAACAGCCTGGTTGATCAGGCTCTGATCCAACATGATGCCTGGTCACAGACGCCACAGGGGCATTGACCCCTGGAACTCTCTCCAGGTAATACCGGGATGAATTATAATAATGCATAATATTTATTTCTACAAGTACCATGATACAACTTGTAAAGAAAATAGCTGACAGTGAAATACTATAAAGAATGTCGCTTGTTATGCAGATCATTTTGGGTAAATTAGGTCAATTTAGTCCCAGGATGCGACCCACATCAGTCCACTAACACCCAGATACCTATTTTACTGCTAGGTAAACATGGACAGCAATTGTCTTAAAGGAAACATGTCTAATGGGGTTCAAGGAGACCAGACTTACTCCTATCTTCAAGAAAAATAGGTCTGATGTCAGCAACTATAGGCCTGTTAGTATGCTCAGTGTAATATCCAAAATTCTAGAGGGCAGTGTATTGTCAAGTAATTGAGTATTGTGGAAACTTATTTCTTTGCTAAAAGTTCCACAGGGTAAATAAGCCGTATGAAGCCTTAAACATACCACAGATAGGTCCTCAGAGTTTATGAACCCACACACCCACCCAAACAAAACACACACACAGTTGGCCAAGGTAGTAAGATAGTACCTATTAATTAATAGATTTACTCTCCTAGGAAGGTCTAGGTAAGTTTGTACAGTTAGTAACTAATAGTAGGATTATGGAGGCAACTTTAGATATTAATAATGTAGTTCTAGCACCTTAACATAGGTAGATTTAGGCTTGAATTGGCGAACATTAGGTTATATAAGCCAACGAGAAATAGCAATCCCATGCTGAGGTCAAGCAGTGTGGGACTCACAACACATGATCTGCGTTCTTCTCAGACCAGTCACCGTTCTGTCAACAACTGCCGTGAACAGCTGCGCGGCAACCCACATGTCTACCAACATCAGACCTGGGGATCTCGGAGAAGATATCTCCAAGTACTGTGGATATCTTTATCCATCCAGACCCATTACAGTAAGAAGATAACTTTCTTTCTCTCCAATCAGCGAAGGTCGTGTTTGTGCCCTCCCTCATGAAGTGTGAAGAGGCTCACTCAAGTGCGACCACTCGCATTACTTTCCCCTGGTCCGGTTTGTCTTGGAGGGTGTAGTCCTGAAGGCAGTGGTGGTGGTTCCGGATGGTGCGGGTAACGATCCACCTGTGCTTCTTTCCCAAGGATTTGTCACAGCAAGTTAGTCCAATAGTCCGACTGGTGCCATCGTACGACCATTTCGCACCAAGTCGACCAGACGCATCTCTCGCCCTTAACCAAAGGGTTTGGTGTGCAACTGATCGTCCCGGCAATTCTTCTTTAGACAAGAAGGCACTTGCGTCTTCCATGCTCGGCTCCTGTTGGGTCCGTCGTGCTGCAGTCCGCTGGCAGTCTTCCCGGGCAATGTCTCCTGTGTCTGGGTCTGGTGAGGTAAGGAGTTTAAAGGCCGTATCCACGAGGAAGATATGAGTCTTCTGCTGCAGAAGGAACACCACAGGCCCTTCGGCGTGCATTTTGTATATGTATTCGTTGGACGCACAGAGTTGTAGGTATAAGGTCTTCTTGATCAAGGGCCAGCAGTGCATCATCCAGCCTCTGTCCAGTCTGTTTTCCGAAACTGCCACGTTCGCATCGCAAAGACGGCAGATGGCAACACAAATGTCTTCAGGGCGTCAAGTCGTTGCCAGGGCGCGAGCTTGCTCTCAAGGATGAGTTTCCCTATGCCTATGAACCCATCGATTGCGGCCGAGTCGGGTAACAGTTGGAACCCAACTGGGTGGCCCAAGAACTTACTGTTGTCTGTCTTCAATGGTCATAATTTGCGTGGAGCCCACTTGAAAGTTGGTTCTCCAGCATCCCACTGGCCTGGTCCCAGACATGTGCATAAAGGCGCACTTGTTGGGGTTGATGGTAAGGAGGAGCTCATGGCAGGCTTGTGTCACAACATTGAGCAGCTCCTGCAGGTGAGCAGGCGTCCGTGCAATGAGGGTGATGTCGGCGTAGGCAAGGCATGGGTGCTTGAGCGTGGGGTCTGCAGCCAACCCGGCTGCAATGATCTTCCTCAGTATTGCCTCGATCCCAATGTTGAATAACAGCCCGCTGATTGGGCAACCCTGTCGTACTCCACACCGTGCTCTCTCGCCAGAACTGGTCATGATTCTGGAAGAGTTCCCCTGAATGACTCCTTCAATGACCTTGAAGTCAATGACCTTGTGGCTATACAGATGTCAGCATTCCCTCCTCGGGCCTCGTCAAGGTAGTGTTGCAGGAGATAGTTGTGTTCTTCTACACTGTCGCTTGGCATAAATCCTTTCTAGGCAGAGCACAGTTCTTCGGTTGGTTTCAATTACCCACTGCCTGAGACGGTGGCAAGGCATCCCGTGTAGAGTTTGTAGATGGTCCTGCATAGGGCGACTGGTCTCCAGTTGGCAATCTCATTCAGGTCCCCGCTCTTGAGTATTGTGCTGGATGATTTCCAATCATTGGGGATGTGTCCCGTACGCATGCAGATGTTAAAGATGACAGCGAGTACTCTGCATCTTGGGTCAGCCTGCCGCCAGTTCCGGTATGTGATGCGGTCGTCACCTGGGGCGGTATTTTCTGTTTTGGCGAGCCGTGCTGCTTCTACCTCCCTGGGTGTGAATTGGTGCAGCTGCAGCTGTGGTCTCTCCTGGACGGGAAGGGAATTGCATCCACCCATGCCTGGTCGGCCGGCAGATAGGTCGTTGTAGTTTCCTTGCCTCTGTTGGAAATGCTCCTCCACCCTCTCCCTGTTGATGGAATAATGGGTTCCCTCTCCTTTTGTTATCAGGCACACTGCCCTACGCCTGTTGATCCTGTATAGGCGTTGTATGACTTTGCAGTCATTAACGTCAATCATTCCTCAACCTGGTGGAGGCTGATTTTGGCGTATGATAATGGAGTTGGCGCTCTGCACTTCGGTCACCTCACGTGTCAGTTCCACAAACCTTTCCCAGTCAGGCTGTTGTAGGACGTCAAACAGTGGTTTGAGAAAAGGCTCAAGAAGCCAGTCTCCATCTGCTTCATCTTGGTTGGGTCTCCTCTGGCTGGTGTCTTCGTGGTCTACTCCTGGAAGTTGTGACTGGTCGTGATGTTGAGATGACTCATCTTCGCTCTTGCCTCAGCGTTGTCCTCTCCTGAAGGCTGCGGCTGGTCAATGGGCGCAAGGGAGGCAATGGCAGCAGGACTCATGGGCGCAAGGGACGCAGCGGCAGCAGGACTCATCTCTGGAGAAGATCCCTGCAACTGGGAAAGGTTGAAGGTGGTTAGAGCGGGCATGGAAGGGAGCACAGATTGTGCAGGTGTCAGGAGAAAGTTGGGGCATCAAGCAGAAGGATGGAGTAGGTGCTTGGCAAGGTGGGGGAGAAGGTGTGGTAAGAGAAGGTATGGGAGAAAAAGGTGGTGTTGAGGGGAAAGACTCTGGTGAGGAGTGAGCAAGAGTCAGTGGCAGCAGTGGAGTGTGGTAATGGGTATTGGGTGCAGGTGGTGGGGAGGTGGGTTGGGAGGATGTCTTGGGCTCGGTGATGATGGGTTCCCTTGTAGTCCTGGGACATCTGGTGGAGGGGTTGTCTGGCTGGGGTCATCTGGCGAAGGGGTCCACTGTCGGGGGTCATCTGGCAAAGGGTTCCTCTGTCGGGGGTCATCTGGCGAAGGGGTCCTCTGTCGGGGTCATCTATGGATGGGGCCCTCTGTCGTTGGCCAGGGACCTTCCGTCGTCAGCCAGGGGCCCTCTCTCCTGGCCAGCAACATTACGATGTTGATGTTGCTGCTGCAGAGCTCTGGCAGCTTGTCGGTGAGCGGGCATGTGGTTCTTCATTTTTTGGATGGAAAGGCTTCTTGACAGCCATCATAGTCCCAGTCGCTGGATTGTTGGGAAGCCCATCTTCCTCTGGCCTGTCGTCCTCTGGGTTGTTGGGAGGCCCGTCGTCCTCTGGGTTGTTGGGAGGCCCGTCGTCCTCTGGGTTGTTGGGAGGCCTTTCGTCCTCTGGGTTGTTGGGAGGCCCGTCATCCTCTGGGTTGTTGGGAGGCCCGTCTTCCTCTGGGTTGTTGGGAGGCCCTTCTCTGTTGTAGGTGTCACCGGGATCATCCATGTAGATCAGGTGCCACTGTTCTTTGTTGGTCTAGGCTTCATGTGCACAACCTTCATTCCAGCATCCTTGGTAATGAGGCAGTCAGGTTTCATCCAAGGGAAGGGTACCTTCAATTTCTTGGATCAAAAGTGCTTCACCAGCATCAAGGTACTTCACTCTTGTACAGGTTAATGAGTGGAACAAGCTGTTAAAATGACATTGCACAAGCCCATACCATCTTATGTAATGGTGGATTGTTTCCGTACACAGGTTTATGTGATGTATCAAGGGCAGGTGTGTACATGTAGACTGTGTGGGCAGCCTGGACATCTGGCGGCTGAGTGTGTGAAGAGACGAGAGGATCGACAACGTGGGACTGTCGAACCTGCAGGCAAGAGTGTGGAGGAGCATAAGGGCGTGGTACTGGAGGATGGTGCCATGGAAAGTCAACCTTAAGGAGGGCAGGGAAGAAGGCAGTGGAGTGAGGAAGTGGAGCAGGCAGAACAGGAAGTGATGCAGAGTCGAGAAGAGCAGAATTTGAAGGATCAGCGGCTGCCTCAGGAGACTGAGGAACAACAGGAGGATGTTCATTGTGTGGTAAATGAGGCTGCTATATTGGAGGATTTGAATGAGATGTTGGGAGGTGAGAGTATGGATTTGGGGAGTGGGGAGGGTGTGGGTGGTGGGGTGGAAACTTTGCTGTCATCTTTGGACCAGATTGAAAGTAGTGGAGCTACAGCGACTGTGGTACAGGTGGAGGTGGAGGTCCATAGACAGCAGGAGGATGCAGAGGAGGAAATGGAGAAGGTGGAATCGAGAAAGAGAACGGGGGAGGATGCGGAAAATGACATCCTCACTCCTGGGCAGAGACCGGAAAAAAGGTTTGGTCAGAGGTGGTACATGGTAATGTTGCTGGTATTAGAGGAAATGGTAGTACCAGAGTGAATAAGGAAGTGGTAGGTGACAAAAAGTGTAGTACTAAGTTTGGATCAACTGATAAGAATGACAGGAAGCAAGGGAAACTCTTTAGTTATGGAACTGATCCCAACGATTCCAAGTGTTTTAACTATTTTTCTATAGCGACAAGTTTGCCTGCACACAGTCTAAGCTTAATGGGTAATATTCTGTCCGTAAGATGCATCAATTGACGCCGTTCAGAAGAGGACGACTCAGTTATATTTAAGGTTTTCCTTCAGGAACTTCTCACAGAGTAAGCTGGTGAGAGGACCGTAAAGACGACCTCCAGGTGGCCGCGTCTGGTAACTCAGAACTAATTCTGAGGTTGACAGTAGCCACAAACTCTTAATTTAGGGCACAATAAAACTTTTGTGAGTTGATTGTGTAGGAGGAACTATACACAAATTACAGCAGCCTGAATGACGGTAAAAATTCAATAAAAATGTAAGTTAGAAGTATTCCAGGGAGACTTGACCTGGTGACCCAACACACTTAAGTTCCCGATGATCCAACTTGGCCACCAAGTTCCTACGTTCTTTTATACTGCTCTTTTTTCTTGGTAGTTAGAGTTGTTATATTATGCTTTGCTATATTGTGTTATGTTTTATTTTGTCAAATTATATGTGTTATAATGTAATATGTTACATTATGTTAATAAGCTATTAACATGAAAATAATGCTATACATTACCGGCACGATGGAAAAGTAGACACACATGCAATATAATGAGATCCTTTATTGACAACGTTTCGCCCACATAGTGGGTTTTATCAAGTCACACACATCTGAGCAGAGTACGTGAGTAAATATAGGGAGCATAATGATGTGAAGGGTCAGGTGGAGAATGTTGAAGTTAATTACTGAGAAGAGATTGAATCTGAGCCAGACCTGCCTAGCATGGGCCAGTAGGCTTGTTGCTGTTTAGGATAACGTGGAAGGGTTTCCTGGCAGGAGGTTCAACTATGTTGTAAAAGCTTCGTTTTAAAATCTACCGAACACCGACCAACCAGCAGGATCTCTCACTTCTTCTCTCACCACAACACCAAAACTAAACGTGACGTAATCATAAGCTTCTTCCTTCCTGCCTCTGAATCTGTAGTAGTGACTTCCTTGAGGAAGAATGTTCCCTCATCGAACAAGTATTTTCTAAACGTCACTGTCCTCATCACTCCATTAGAGACTCTAGACGCCCTGCATATATATCAAGTATTATATTGTGACCATTAATTTTTTGTCGAATCTTTGGTTTATTGAGTGTCAAGAAGGGCAATGTTTGCCAGCACTTGTAAAGTTATGTAAATCAGTTATATCTACCTGGGTTTTAGCTCAATATTCACAGTCGATACAGAGACATGATTATTGAATAGATGATTACTTTTAAACTATTAATTAACTACAGAACATCAGGTCTCAGTAATATTGTTCTCTCTCATTATGAGTAAAGTTCTCAATATTAATGAGTGTAAAAACAGGTTGTGCAGTGCACAGTTTATACCAGTAAAGAAAAGACAGTTTGCAGAGTAAATTTTTACTGGAACATCGTTTTTGTGTTGATCTTTAAATTATTAATTGATCAATCTTAACACTCTTTAATAAGTGTAATAATGTATTCTACACTCAAACCACTCTTTAATAATTGTAATAATGTGTTCTACACTCACACCACTGTTTAATAAGTGTAATAATGTGTTCTACACTCACATACACTCTCAGCACTATTTAACAATGTATAATACTGTGTTCTACACTCATATTAACACTGAGAGCTGTGAACCCCAAACACAGCATTTCCTCACTGAGCAACTTAAAGTTTCATATGTGGCAACTCCATGCAACACTGTCCATATATGATATTACAACACAAGTATTTTAATATCATTATTTAAAAGTTAGACGCAATAACAGCGAAGAACGCTCAGAAATCAGCTCCCTGTAAATACATCCACTCGGGTAGCCTGGAAACCTGGTCCAGCCAGGAGAGAAGAACTTCCCTCCCAGCCTCACCACCATCACCTCACCACCAATTGTGTTGTAGAGGTGTGAGCAAAGCTCACACCTCTGGAGCACAATTGTCCTCAAAGATTTGTTAAGTTATACCATGAATTAAGGAAAGATCCTGGACTTCACCTTACGAAACAGACAAAGCAAATGCGATAGTAATTATGGACAAGGTGGATTATAGTGGAGAAATGGTGCCTCTTAAAGCTTGGTTTGACTGTATCCGCTAGCAGTGAGCTATCGCCACGATCATTGTGTGTTCCGAAATTCTATCAAATGACGCTATGAAACCTTCCATTCAAAGCATAGCGATCTTACAGATAAGCCACTGGATTTTTTGGAAAGATTACACACAGAGCTATTAAATTTTGGGTCGCATTTTCTACTATTTATTTGTGTGAGAAGACTTTTTCAGCCATATCAGTGATAAAAACCAGAGAAACCGAATGGATGTCAATGCAGAGCTTCGTCTGTCAGAAGCAACGTTGGAGCCACGGCTGGAGCCACGGCTGGAGCCACGGCTGGAGCCACGGCTGGAGCCACGGCTGGAGCCACGGCTGGAGCCACGGCTGGAGCCACGGTTTTCAAATATTCTAGGAAAGAAGAAGCAGCAGCAGAGTTCCCACTAATTTTGCTTGAATTAAATAATAATAAAAATTTGAATTAAATATTGCTTTCTCAAAAGTTCAAAACATTCTATTATTAAATATTATTATTAGCATTTCCGTTTACAGTTCGGTTTTTGGTTATTTTAAGTAGCTATAGAACTTTTATTTTATATTATTAAATTCAAAAACTTATACACAAAATAAAAAAATACTATACTATTATATATAAATAATGGTTTTTATTTCTGCCTTAGCGGTCCGCGAAATATTTCTCCTATTTTTACGGGTCCGCAGGTGTCAAAAGTTTGAAAAACCACTGATTTAGACGTCTTAAATTACCCAGGATCTTTTTCAGATCTCTGATCCCAAACGGAGGTAAAAAATATTTCCGCTAAGGTCTAAAGGAGATCCCCTGAAGCCCCATAGGCCTATAAAAATTACGTGCTTCCACTTCCATACATATGTTAGCAACACACACATATGAGGAATCAGATTAACCATTATTTTTTTATTAAATATTTCTGAAGCACATAAATGTTTTTACCATAAAAATTCACGACAAGTGTTATGCTAAATAATATTTCCCTCCCTGCCACAGGTATGCTGGCCAGTAATATTTCCCTCCCTGCCATAGGTATGCTGGCCAGTAATATTTCCCTCCCTGCCACAGGTATGCTGGCCAGTAATATTTCCCTCCCTGCCACAGGTATGCTGGCGAGTAATATTTCCCTCCCTGCCACAGGTATGGCCAGTATGTTTCCTCCTGCCACAGGTATGCTGGCCAGTAATATTTCCCTCCCTGCCACAGGTATGCTGGCCAGTAATATTTCCCTCCCTGCCACAGGTATGCTGGCCAGTAATATTTCCCTCCCTGCCATAGGTATGCTGGCCAGTAATATTTCCTCCCTGCCATAGGTATGCTGGCCAGTAATATTTCCTCCTGCCATAGGTATGCTGGTCAGTAATATTTCCTCCCTGCCATAGGTATGCTGGCAGTATATATTAATACAAAGCTTAAAAACGAACATTTTGAGACATTTTTGATAGCTTTCAAAATCACCATTCTTAAATGACATATAACAGAAAAGTTTTAATGAATTATGATACAGAAAAAATGAATAAAAGTCATATTTTCAGTAGCAATTGAAGCAGTTATTATTTTAGCTGGCAGCCATAATATTATAGAATCAAAGTTAAGATTTTGCACAGACATTTGGAGAGGTTTGTGCAGGATAGCTCCTTCGTTTGTCAGTTGCAAGATTGACTACATGGGTTTCAACAACCACACTTTACCAGCACCTGATTGTGCAGGGTAGCCCCTACTTGTTGCAGCTACAAGATTGACTACATGGTTTTCGACAACCACGCTTCAACAGCTCCTGGTTGTGCAAGGTAGCCCTTGTTGCAACTGCAAGACTATATAGTTTTCACAATCACACTTTACCATTTCCTCGTACACCTCTGGAACTCTTTTCCAGCCATGTAGGCAGAGGTCTGGTTCTTGAAGCAGTAATCATGGGCAGACACCTTAACACAGTGGTGGTACACAGCATTACCAGCCGGTGGAATCATCTCTACATTGTGAGGGTGAAGGTCCAAGAACTCGTACCTCCTCCATAGAGCTGAATAATGAAATGCTGAAGTAAAGAGAAGAGCAGACTTTCTATCTTCATTAAAGGGCTGGAAGGACCGAATAGCCTCTGTGACATTATCATGACACATCTCCAAGTCTTTGAAACAGACGTCTAGAGGAGCCTCTCTGGCCAGAAGTTGCGTTACAACCAGTAGCTGCATCAAAGAAAGGGCACAGCATAGTGATGTTTTAGTCCTAATGTTTTAGCTGAGAGAAACTTCACAACTGGTAACAGATATGGCTTCAGAGTGAGTAAAATTATTTGTACGAATGATCACAACATCAGAGTCGGTGGTTCTCCAAACGTTGCACCGCCTGCCAAGTCTTGCTTTCGTATGGAGTGATTTCTGTGTGCATATTAGGGACCAGTCCCTCTAGAATCTCCCAGGTGTAGATTGTGATATATCTCTCTCGCCTGAGCTCCAGAGAATATAAGTCTAGTGCTTCCAGACGTTCCCAGTTGTTTTATGAGTTTTTTGCTTGACTTAGTACAAACCTTCTTGGATGTATACCTGGAGAGAGTATACCTGGAGAGAGTATACCTGGAGAGAGTATACCTGGAGAGAGTATACCTGGAGAGAGTGTACTTGGAGAGAGTTCCAGGGGTCAATGCCCCTGCGGCTCCATCACTCCCCCCTACACTATCACTCCCCCTGCTCCATCACTTCCCTACACTATCACTCCCTACACTATCACACCCCCTGCTCCATCACTCCCCTACACTATCACACCCCCTGCTCCATCACTCCCCCTACACTATCACACCCCTGCTCCATCACTCCCCCTACACTATCACACCC
Organism: Cherax destructor; assembly: GCA_009830355.1. Taxonomy (NCBI): domain Eukaryota; kingdom Metazoa; phylum Arthropoda; class Malacostraca; order Decapoda; family Parastacidae; genus Cherax; species Cherax destructor. The sequence goes on along the minus strand of WNWK01020961.1, from coordinate 15,865 downwards.
CCTGCTCCATCACTTCCCCTACACTATCACTTCCCTACACTATCACAGCCCCCTGCTCCATCACTCCCCCTACACTATCACCCCCTGCTCCATCACTCCCCTACACTATCACACCCCTGCTCCATCACTTCCCCTACACTATCACACCCCTGCTCCATCACTTCCCCTACACTATCACTCCCCTGCTCCATCACTTCCCCTACACTATCACTCCCCTGCTCCATCACTTCCCCTACACTATCACTCCCCTTGCTCCATCACTTTCCCTACACTATCACCCCCTACACTATCACTCCCCTACACTATCACTCCCCTACACTATCACTCCCTCCTACACTATCACTCCCCCTACACTATCACTCCCCTACACTATCACTCCCCTACACTATCACTCCCCTACACTATCACTCCCCTACACTATCACCCCCTCTACACTATCACCCCCTACACTATCACTCCCCTACACTATCACTCCCCCCTACACTATCACTCCCCCCTACACTATGTCTGCTTGGGGTCTTGCAGTGTCTTCAACGGTGGACACTGTCATACAGATTCGGGTGTCATCTGCAAAGGAAGACACAGCACTGTGGCTTATATCCCTGTCAATGTCTGATATGAGGATGAGGAATAGGATGGGAGCAAGTACTGTGCCTTGTGGAACAGAGCTTTTCACAGTAGCTGCCTCAGACTTTACTCTGTTGACTACTACTCTTTGTGTTCTACGTGTTAGGAAATTATAGATCCATCTACCAACTTTTCCTGTTATGCCTTTATCACGCATTTTGTGTGCTATTACACCATGGTCACACGTGTCAAAGGCTTTTGCAAAATCTGTGTATATAACATCTGCATTCTGTTTATCTTCTAGAGCATCCAGGACCTTGTCGTAGTGGTCCAGTAGTTGGGACAGACAGATCACACATTTTATACATATTCCCTCAAACATTATAACCAACTTTTATAAGATGACAAACCAATATCTAAGAACACTAATCTCAAGCCACTAAGTTCACTCATCTCAATTTTTTCCCGTTTTACTAATTCATCAAAAAAAGTAAAATCCAGCTCCACAGAACATTTTTCATATACATTCCCTTATATCACCAACCAACAACACTATTACTGAGATCACTTAGGACAAGATCGCTAAAACTGTGAATACTTTTTACTATTGGAACACTTCCAAACAACATTGGAACATTTCCAAATTACATTAGAACACTCCCAGATTACTTTGAGCACATCCAAAACAATATTAGAACACTCCCAGATTACTTTGAATACTCATTGAACATCTCCAGTTAACATTTTGATTAGATTTTGGATATTTCAATTTTACTTTTGGCCACTTTCGATTTACATTTTGAAGTTTCCCTTAAAAATTTCTCGGTGTCGGTAATACCAATTTTTCTCGTTTTTCAATAATTTAATCAAGATTGGTACCCCCCTATTGGGCAATATTATTTCCTCTAAGTTAAATGAGGTAAAAGTACCCCTTTGTGGTCTCTTTTTAAGTTAAACGAGCTAAAATTACAGGTATCTTTCCCTTATTACATTGAATGAATTAAAAAGTGTGTGACGTCATCACAGTATTTTCTCTCTTTAAGTTAAAATGAGCTAAAAGGACAAGTTCAATCAAGCGGGGCCCAGGTGTGACGTCACTGACCAAGAACAAGCTTAAACATGGTGAGAGTACAACAGGTTGAATCAAGTCGGGTCATTCTGTGCTCCTCTTATTACTCCCTCTTTGGTATTTCACCTCAACGTTTCCTTGTTTAAAATTTCATGGTAAGGATTGATTTAAAAAAATCAACATAAGTAAGTTTTTCCACAATGAAATGTGCCACACATCAATTCAGGAAAGACAGTGCTATAACTTATATTGCCAGGCATACCACCTAAAGGGTACGAGGCGACACAGACCATCCAGACCATGGCAAAATCTGGGTAGCCACAGCCACTCCGGAGAGAGAGGTTTTTTAGTGCCAGGAAGGAAAAAAAGCTGGCAGGAAATGACAGAAATTGTACACCAACTGAAAGCATTTCTGGAGTGGAATCACAGTCAGTGGCCTCCTCTCCATTACAACAGATATTAGAGCCAGGAAAAAAAGACCCCCCCCATACCACCAATACCACCAATCCAACTACATTCATCTTTGCTAATATACAGGGTCTAAAGCCAGCAACAAACAACAAGGTACCTTTTATTCGTGGAATGCTTACAGAGTCAAACGCTATGTTTGCGGCTTTCACAGAGACCCACATAAGAGATCACTTGGACAATGAAATATGGATCCCGGGCTACAACCTATACAGGTGTGACAGAGTGAACAGGCAAAAAGGGGGGGGTTGGCCTGTATATCACAGAGTCACTTATATGTTCAGAACTACTAAATGCCTCAAATGATGTAGTTGAAGTACTAACAATAAAGGTCGAGAATCAAAACCTAGTCATCGTGGTTGTCTACAAGCCCCCGGATGCAACGTCCCAACAATTCCAGGAACAGCTTCTGAAAATTGACCACTGTCTGGAAAATCTTCCAGCTCCTGCCCCCAACATCTTGCTACTGGAGGATTTCAACCTCAGGCACCTAAAATGGAGGAACATTGCAAACAATGTGGTAGCAGAGATAACACCAGGAGGCAGCTCAGATGAAAATTCACACATGCATGAACTTTTAAATCTCTGCAACAAATTCACCTTAAACCAGCAAATAGTAGAGCCCACAAGATTAAAGAATACGCTGGACCTCATCTTCACCAACAATGATGATCTGATACGAAATGTCATCATATCAAAAACAATATACTCAGATCACAACATAATAGAGGTCCAGACATGCATGCGGGGAGCCCCAGATCAACAAAATGTGATCAGCCGTGAGGGAGTTTTCTCCAAATTCAACTTCAATAACAAAAACATAAGGTGGGACCAAGTAAACCAAGTCCTAAATGATATAAACTGGGAAGATTGCCTAAGCATCACGGATCCCAACCTATGTCTAGAACAAATTAACTCTGTGGTACTTGAGGTTTGCTCAAGGCAAATTCCCTTAAGGAAAAGGGGGAGAAGATGCAAACTAGAAAGAGAGAGGCGCTCCCTATACAGGCGAAGGCAAAGAATAACGGAGCGGCTACAGGAGGCCAATATCTCTGAAATACGTAGGGAGACACTAGTCAGAGAAATAGCAAACATTGAATTAAAACTAAAGGAATCTTACAGGAATCAAGAGACACGGGAAGAACAAAAAGCCATAAATGAAATTGAAAGAAACCCAAAGTATTTCTTTTCCTATGCAAAATCAAAGTCGAGAACAACAACCAGTATTGGGCCCCTACTTAAACGGGATGGGTCCTACACAGATGACAGCAAGGAAATGAGTGAGTTACTTAAGTCCCAGTATGACTCAGTTTTTAGTGAGCCACTAACCAGACTGAAAATCGAAAACCTAAATGAATTTTTTATGAGAGTGCCACAGAATTTGACAGACGCATGATTTTCTGACATCACCACGACGCCAAGTGACTTCGAAAAGGCAATAAATGACATGCCCATGCACTCTGCTCCAGGCTCAGACTCATGGAACTCCGTGTTCATCAAGAACTGCAAGAAGCCCCTATCACATGCTTTTAACATCTTATGGAGAGGAAGCATGGACACTGGGATCGTCCCGCAGCTACTAAAAACAACAGACATAGCCCCGCTCCACAAAGGGGGCAGTAAAGCAATAGCAAAGAACTACAGACCAATTGGGCTAACGTCCCATATCATAAAAATCTTTGAAAGGGTTCTAAGAAGCAAGATCGCCACCCATCTTGATACCCATCAATTGCACAACCCAGGACAGCATGGGTTTAGAGCAGGCCGCTCCTGTCTGTCCCAACTACTGGACCACTACGACAAGGTCCTGGATGCTCTAGAAGATAAACAGAATGCAGATGTTATATACACAGATTTTGCAAAAGCCTTTGACAAGTGTGACCATGGTGTAATAGCACACAAAATGCGTGATAAAGGAATAACAGGAAAAGTTGGTAGATGGATCTATAATTTCCTAACATGTAGAACACAAAGAGTAGTAGTCAACAGAGTAAAGTCTGAGGCAGCTACTGTGAACAGCTCTGTTCCACAAGGCACAGTACTTGCTCCCATCCTATTCCTCATCCTCATATCAGATATTGACAGGGATATAAGCCACAATGCTGTGTCTTCCTTTGCAGATGACACCCGAATCTGTATGACAGTGTCCACCGTTGAAGACACGGCTAGACTCCAAGCAGACATATACCAAATCTTTAAATGGGCTGCAGAAAACAATATGAAGTTCAATGATGAGAAATTTCAATTACTCAGATACGGAAAACGTGAAGAAATTAAAATCTCTTCGGAGTACAAAACTAATTCCAACCACACAATAGAGCGAAAAACTAATGTCAAAGACCTGGGAGTGATCATGTCAGAGGATCTCACCTTCAAGGACCATAACAAAGTAGCAATTGCATCTGCTCGAAAAATGACAGGATGGATAATGAGAACCTTCAAAACCAGGGATGCCAAGCCCATGTTGACACTTTACAGATCGCTTGTTCTATCTAGGCTGGAATATTGCTGCACACTAACTGCACCTTTCAAGGCGGGTGAAATTGCTGACCTTGAAAATGTGCAGAGAACCTTCACCGCACGCATAAGTGCGATAAACCACCTCAACTACTGGGAACGCTTGAAGTTCCTAAACCTGTACTCTCTAGAACGCAGGCGGAGAGATACATTATTATATACACATGGAAAATTCTCGAGGGCTTAGTACCAAACTTGCACACAAAAATCACTCCCTACGAAAGCAAAGACTCGGCAGGCGATGTAACATCCCCCAATGAAGAGCAGGGGTGCCACTAGCACGTTGAGGGACAACACAATAAGTGTCAGGGGCCCAAGATTGTTCAACTGCCTCCCAGCATACATCAGGGGGATTACCAACAAGCCCCTGGCTGTCTTCAAGCAGGCACTGGACAGGCACCTAAAGTCGGTACCTGATCAGCCGGGCTGTGGTTCGTACGTTGGACTGCGTGCGGCCAGCAGTAACAGCCTGGTTGATCAGGCTCTGGTCCAACAGGAGGCCTGGTCACGGACCGGGCCGCGGGGGCGTTGACCCCTGGAATTCTCTCCAGGTAGACTCCAGGTAACTTAAATATTTTATTATGCATTTCTCTTTATGAATGATTCACATATTATTATTACTCAATTATTCTTATTGAAACAACGCACATTACTCTCTAAACATCATCATAAATCCTCCTCTCTAGGTCTTTTTCTTGTTCTTCCAAGCCCCGTCACATCAACACCTGTAAAGCCCCGTCACATCAACACCTGTAAAGCCCCGTCACATCAACACCTGTAAAGCCCCGTCACATCAACACCTGTAAAGCCCCGTCACATCAACACCTGTAAAGCCCCGTCACATCAACACCTGTAAAGCCCCGTCACATCAACTCCTGTAAAGCCCCGTCACATCAACACCTGTAAAGCCCCGTCACATCAACACCTGTAAAGCCCCGTCACATCAACACCTGTAAAGCCCCGTCACATCAACACCTGTAAAATAAATTTTCTCGATTTCAATAAAAAGAACGAAAAGTTTTTTCCACAATCTGAAAGTTTTAGCCCAAACTTAACACATCCGAGTAATCTATATCAAGTATTACTTTCTTATGTTAAATGAACTTAAAGTAACTCCGAATGGTAAGTACAAGTTTACAATGAGATATACAATTATGTAACACATTTCATGAAGAGGTAAATGCTAGTTACACTATTACTTTCTCTTAATAACTCAAATATAGTCTATATCTCTAAGAGTCATTATTACTCTCGATAACTTAATAAACTAAAAAACCTCATGTTAATTTAAATGTTACAAGGTAAATAATTTTGCTTACCTTATAAGTTACTCACACATTTGGTTCAATGTTTTTAATATATTTATTAATATCTGTGAAAAGTTCTCTCCAAATTATATTTCCACATCTTTGTATTGTACCATCTATGAAAAATGCACAGATTATACCGTCTATTAAATATTTGACTAACAAAGTTCTCAGATATATTGTTTTCCAAAATATAATATACCAGATCATCACTCCATCCGCTACCATTTCAACAATGGAATCTGTTTTATGATCATGCGAATCAAGTTCAATTTCTAATCAATTTTTAACTCGTTGATAATTTTTCTCACTCAGTGTTTCAGCGTCTTTCCTTAACAGTTGTTTGACGGTGATGGAAAATTCCAACCAAGGAAGATCTTTCTCCACTTCACAAAAAATAACAAAACCACCAAGTTTCCCCATTTTAGATGTTCAATGTGAGTCACTGACATTGACTGGGGGTAACTCACACATGCACAACACTGACATTGACTGGGGGTAACTCACACATGCCCAACACTGACATTGACTGGGGGTAACTCACACATGCACAACACTGACATTGACTGGGGGTAACTCACACATGCACTCACAAAACATGACACTGACATTGACTGGGGTAACTCACACATGCCAACACTGACATTGACTGGGGTAACTACACATGCACAACACTGACATTGACTGGGGTAACTCACACATGCACTGACATTGACTGGGGTAACTCACACATGCACAACACTGACATTGACTGGGGTAACTCACACATGCACAACACTGACATTGACTGGGGGTAACTCACACATGCACAACACTGACATTGACTGGGGGTAACTCACACATGCACAACACTGACATTGACTGGGGGTAACTCACACATGCACAACACTGACATTGACTGGGGGTAACTCACACATGCACAACACTGACATTGACTGGGGTAACTCACACATGCACAACACTGACATTGACTGGGGTAACTCACACATGCCAACACTGACATTGACTGGGGTAACTCACACATGCACAACACTGACATTGACTGGGGGTAACTCACACATGACAACACTGACATTGACTGGGGTAACTCACACATGCACAACACTGACATTGACTGGGGTAACTCACACATGCCAACACTGACATTGACTGGGGTAACTCACACATGCCAACACTGACATTGACTGGGGGTAACTCACACATGCACAACACTGACATTGACTGGGGTAACTCACACATGCAACACTGACATTGACTGGGGTTGACTGGGGTAACTCACACATGCACAACACTGACATTGACTGGGGGTAACTCACACATGCCAACACTAACATTGACTGGGGGTAACTCACACATGCAGAACACTGACATTGACTTGGGGTAACTCACACATGCCCAACACTGACATTGATGGGGTAACTCACATGCAGAACACTGACATTGACTGGGGTAACTCACACATGACAACACTGACATTGACTGGGGTAACTCCACATGCAGAAACTGACATTGACTGGGGTAACTCACACATCACAACACTGACATTGACTGGGGTAACTCACACATGCAAAACTGACATTGACTGGGGTAACTCACACATGCAGAACACTGACATTGACTGGGATAACTCACACATGCAAACACTGACATTGACTGGGGTAACTCACACATCAGAACACTGACATTGACTTGGGTAACTCACACATGCAGAACACTGACATTGACTGGGGGTAACTCACACATGCAGAACACTGACATTGACTGGGGGTAACTCACACATGCAGAACACTGACATTGACTGGGGTAACTCACACATGCAAACACTGACATTGACTGGGGTAACTCAACATGAAAACCTACATTGACTGGGGTAACTCACACATGCAACACTGACATTGAGGGTAACTCAAACATGCACAACACTGACATTGATGGGGTACTACACATGCAAACACTGAATTGATGGGTAACTCACATGCAACACTGACATTGACTGGGGTAACTCACACATGCAAACACTGAATTGACTGGGGTAACTCACACATGCAGAACACTGACATTGACTGGGGTAACTCACATGCAACACTGACATTGACTGGGTGGTAACTCAACATGAAAACACTACATTGACTGGGGTAACTCACACATGCAAACACTGACATTGAGGGGTAACTCAAACATGCACAACACTGACATTGACTGGGGTAACTCACACATGCAAACACTGAATTGACTGGGGTAACTCACACATGCAAACACTGACATTGACTGGGGTAACTCACACATGACACACTTTGACTGGGGGTAACTCACATGAAACACTGACATTGACTGGGTAACTCCACATCGAACACTCACATTGACTGGGGTAACTCACACATGAAGAACACTCACATTGACTGGGGTAACTCACATGCAGAACACTACATTGACTGGGGTAACTCACACATGAAACACTCACATTGACTGGGGTAACTCACACAGAACACTACATTGACTGGGTAACTCACACATACACTACATTGACTGGGGGTAACTCACACATGCACAACATGCATTGACTGGAGGGTAACTCACACATGCAACACTGACATTGACTGGGGTAACTCACACATGCCCAACACTAACATTGACTGGGGTAACTCACACATGCAGAACACTGACATTGACTGGGGTAACTCACATGCACAACACTGACATTGAATGGGGTAACTCCACATGCAGAACACTGACATTGACTGGGGGTAACTCACACATGCACAACACTGACATTGACTGGGGTAACTCCACATGCAAACCTGACATTGACTGGGGTAACTCACACATGCAAACACTGACATTGACTGGGGTAACTACACATGCAAACACTGACATTGACTGGGGTAACTCACACATGCAGAACACTGACATTGACTTGGGGATAACTCACACATGCAGAACACTGACATTGACTGGGGTAACTCACACATGCAGAACACTGACATTGACTGGGGGTAACTCACACATGCAGAACACTGACATTGACTGGGGGTAACTCACACATGCACAACACTGACATTGACTGGTGGTACCACACATGCAAACACTCATTGACTGGGTAACTCACACATGCATGCACATTGACTGAGGTGGTAACTCAACATGCAAACACTGACATTGACTGGGGTAACTCACACATGCAGACACTGACATTGACTGGGGGTAACTCACACATGCACAACACTGACATTGACTGGGGGTAACTCACACATGCACAACACTGACATTGACTGGCGGTAACTCACACATGCTGAACACTCACATTGACTGGGGGTAACTCACACATGAAGAACACTCACATTGACTGAGGGGTAACTCTCACATGCAGAACACTCACATTGACTGGGGGTAACTCACACATGAAGAACACTCACATTGACTGGGGGTAACTCACACATGCAGAACACTAACATTGACTGGGGTAACTCACACATGCACAACACTCACATTGACTGGGGGGTAACTCACACATGCACAACAATGGCATTGACTGGAGGGTAACTCACACATGCACAACACTGACATTGACTGGGGGGTAACTCACACATGCCCAACACTAACATTGACTGGGGGGTAACTCACACATGCAGAACACTGACATTGACTTGGGGTAACTCACACATGCACAACACTGACATTGAATGGGGTAACTCACACATGCAGAACACTGACATTGACTGGGGGTAACTCACACATGCACAACACTGACATTGACTGGGGGTAACTCACACATGCAGAACACTGACATTGACTGGGGTAACTCACACATTCACAACACTGACATTGACTGGGGGTAACTCACACATGCACAAAACTGACATTGACTGGGGGTAACTCACACATGCACAACACTGACATTGACTGGGAGGTAACTCACACATGCAGAACACTGACATTGACTGGGGTAACTCACACATGCAGAACACTGACATTGACTGGGGGTAACTCACACATGCAGAACACTGACATTGACTGGGGGTAACTCACACATGCAGAACACTGACATTGACTGGGGGTAACTCACACATGCACAACACTGACATTGACTGGGGGTAACTCACACATGCACAACCCTGACATTGACTGGGGGTAACTCACACATGAAGAACACTGACATTGACTGGGGGGTAACTCACACAAGCACAACACTGACATTGACTGGGGGTAACTCACACATGCAGAACACTGACAATGACTTGGGGATAACTCACACATGCAGAACACTGACATTGACTGGGGGTATCTCACACATGCACAACACTCCCTTATACATAAAGAGTTGCTAAATAGTATTATTTATAAATAAGTACATTATGATTAACTTACTTAAACTAGGATCAGCCATTTCAAAATCTATTTTCGTATTTAAGTTTTTGGGAAGCATTGGTTAGGGAAGGGAATAGTATTGAATAGAGTGGATTTGGGGGGTTTGGGTCTCATATGTGTTTCACGAAGGTTGATGTGTTTGTATGTTAAGAGATGCATGGTGAGTTGGGAGGACCAGATGGCACTGGGGTGGGGTGGGTGGAGAGGGAGGCGCCGCGTTGGTGGGGAGCACTTTGAGGCAGTGCTGGGATTTGGTGAGAAGTCTGGTGGTGATGCAGCAACCTCATACTTTGAAGGCGAGCATGATGGAGAGGGTGGGAGGTGGGGGAATGGTGGTTGAGGGGGAGGTGACGTATCCCGTGTATGATTGGGTTAAGATTTGGAAGGGGTTTAAAGGGTTGCATGTTCAATCAAGGGATAGAGAGTTGATGTACAGGTTTTTGCATGGGGTCGTGGCCTCGAAAGCTTTGCTGTACCGGATGGGTCTTGTGAGGGAGGGGTGCTGCAGCAGATGTGGTTTGGAAGAAACTAGTATGCATGCGGTTTATTTTTGCGAATTTTTGGATCCTATAAGAGTGTGGATAGCGCATGTGGTAAGATATATGGGAGGGGTGTTGTTGTTTTGAGGGCTATGTGTCTAGACATTGGGGGTGTAGCATCACAGGTGAGACTTGGTATTTATTATTTGATGGTTGATTTTGTATGTGTGTCATGGCGACTGAGGGATAAGGGGATCAGGGAACGGATCAAGGCGGTGGCTGGTGCTATATATAGGACTAAATGTAGAAATCAGGTAGTATATGGGAAAAGGTGGGATAGGTCCTTTGTACAGGAGTATAGGATGATGACGTTGCGTGATTTATATAAGGTGTAGGTCGGAGGGTTCGACGCAGGGAGGGGGGTTGGTGAGGAGGGCGAGGAGTGGTCGGAGGGGGTTTGTGTGTGCTGTAAGGAATAGAGGTTATTTGTAGAAGGGGAGGGGGAGTGTGTGTTTTGGGAGGGAGGGAGGGCTGCTAGTTTTTCCCACCCTTGTTTCCATTTTTTTTCTTTTTTTTTGTTTAATTTTCCTGTTGGTTAGGTGTTTTTTGTCTGATGAATGTTGTGTATATGGACTCAAGACGGGGGGGAGTGGGGGTTTCGGGGTAGTGGGGTGTCAGGGGGATGGCGTTGGTTTTCCTTTGGGAAGATGTTGGGTGTTAAAGGTGTCGTGTGATTGGAGTGAATGAGTGTGGAGCTTTTTTCCTGTTTTTTCAGACAGGAAAGAACCAGGTTTTTTTTTTTTTTTTTTTTTCTGTTTCATGTTAATTTTTTTTCCCCTTTTCATACTTACACTGATTGTGACAGTGTAACTGAAATGTGTGTTGACAGCAAAGTTTTTTTTGTTTAACTGCATGAATGTTGGTGCGCGTGAGAGGCATGTATGGGGACCTGCACTAATCTAAGGAGTCTAGTAAAAGATCATATGTTTGTACACTATGTTCTATGCATATCACGAGAGGTGGATACCTAGTGTTGAGGTATTGGACAGTTCCACCAGTTTTTTAGGGGCTCTTACCTGTATGTGCAGGAACAGGGTTTAGCAAGGATACCTATAGTTTTGGGTTGGGAATTGTACATCATGTAATATGTTAGGTTTCTGTTGATGTGTGAACTGCCATGCATATATGTGTGTGCCTTATTGCAGGTATTTAAGGGTCTTTAAGTAATACATTGACTTGACGGATATGTAATGATTTATTAAGTTTATTATAAGTACATCTGTAAAATGTAACTAAATATTGGTTAGGATTTAATGACATTGTGATGTCATGATGTTAATGAAGTAGGTGATCAGTTCTAGATTGTAACTTGTCTTAAGATATTGTATAAATTCCTGTGTATATATTATGCTTGGCGCAAACGGTGAGGCGCGTTCATTTATATGTACTCTCTGTTTTATGACTAGAAAAGTCATAGTCACGCCTCAAGATGTAATTTAATTATATAATTAGGGCATTGTTTTGAGTTAGGAGGGGGATGTAAGTGGTCATGATATCATACAATGTAATAAAAGAAATGATGACTTCACATAAAAGGGGGGGGGGTGGCATTATGGATTGTTATCCATGTTTGTTTTTTAAATTATTTGATTGTGCACAAACTTGCTTTGGGATGGAAGTAAGGTCCGTGGAGGCCTGAGGTGCTATAACATTCTCATTTGGGGTTTTAGTATTATGTAGTTGTAAGGTAGGCATTATTGCCTTTAAGTATTGCTACTGTATAGATTCATTGCACCACATGGGATGCTGAGAGGAGGAATTGTATATAGTTGTTTCCTTTTCTTTGTGGGATGTATTTTCAGAATATAAAAGGGGATATATGGCATACACTGTCGTATGTGTTTTTGGTATTGTAAGATTTACATAATGTATGTATATCACATGTATTTAAATAAAATAAAAAAATATGAGATAAATGACTACTCCTTTCACATTCTCGTAACAATAAATTTTCCAATATTTCTTCACTCCATCTTTGAGTCATTTCTGGCACTTCAGCCACAATCTCTTCTTTTGAGAGAACACTGAACATTGGATCTTTTCTTTGAATGGGTTCAACTCTCTTAATTGTATATAACATTTCTATAAAAACCATACTTGCATGATTTGTCACTTTGTTTAAATCAACAGAGTTATCAACAACCACCTCCATGTTCCTTCTTCTGATCAAGTGAACTATTACTGTTTCACCTCAAATATTTATAGCATTATTTTCAATTATTGCCATCATCGAATAACATTTTTAATATTACAAAACATATATTACATGGGATTTCTTCAAAACATATATGTTATTCCATCGTGTATTTCCATTAATATGATTAGTCATCCATTGCTAATATACCTTATTTTTACTAAAGAAATATTCAGATTATATTTTGTGGCAACACTTGCCAACTCACTCATGACGTCACCCACTTAGTTCAGGGGAAGTTACCTGCTCGATCATGTTTGGTGTGACGTCACCCACTTAGTTCAGGGGAAGTTACCTGCTCGATCATGTTTGGTGTGACGTCACCCACTTAGTTCAGGGGAAGTTACCTGCTCGATCATGTTTGGTGTGAAGTCACCCACTTAGTTCAGGGGAAGTTACCTGCTCGATCCTGTTTGGTGTGACTTCACACACACTGTTAACATAAGAACATAAGAACATAAGAAAGAAGGAACACTGCAGCAGGCCTACTGGCCCATGAGAGGCAAGTCCAAGTCTCCCACCGGCTTAAGCCAATGCCCCGACCCAGCCAGGTCAGGTTACATTCACTTAAGGAAGGAGCACGGCATCTGACCTAGTAGCACAAACTAGTCAGGTACAATCACACCCACCCGCACCCACTCATATATTTATCTAGCCTATTTTTAAAACTACACAACGTTTTAGCCTCTATAACTGTACTCGGGAGTTTGTTCCACTCATCGACAACTCTATTACCAAACCAATGCTTTCCTATATCCCTTCTGAATCTGAATTTATCCAACTTAAAGCCATTGCTTCGAGTCCTGTCAATACAAGATATTTTTAGCACGCTATTTACATCCCCTTTATTTATTCCTGTTTTCCATTTATATACCTCAATCATATCCCCCTAATTCTACGCCTTTCTAGAGAGTGCAGATTCAGGGCCCTCAGTCTATCCTCATAGGGAAGATTTCTGATACATGGAATCAACTTAGTCATCCTCCTTTGTACATTTTCCAGAGCATTTATATCCATTCTGTAATACGGTGACCAAAACTGTGCAGCATAATCTAGATGAGGCCTAACCAAGGATATATAGAGTTGAAGAACAACCTGAGGACTCCTATTATTTATGCTTCTTGATATGAAGCCAAGGATTCTGTTTGCTTTATTGCGAACACTTATGCACTGCTGTCTTGGTTTTAGATTACTGCTAACCAGAACTAAATCCTTTTCGCAATCAGTAGTATTAAGATCTACATTATTTAGTTTATATGTGGCATGGTTATTGTCCTGTCCAATATTTAGAACTTTGCATTTATCTATATTAAACTGCATCTGCCACTTCTCCGACCACTGCATCAGTCTATTCAAATCTTCCTGGAGTGCTCTAATGTCCTCATTTGAATGAATTGGACGGCCTATTTTGGTGTCATCGGCAAACTTGCTTATGTCGCTATTTATTCCCTCATCTATGTCGTTTATGTAGATTGTGAACAACAAGGGGCCCAATACTGACCCCTGTGGAACACCACTTGTGACGCTTCCCCCCTCTGATTTCTCCCCATTTATGCAAACTCTCTGCTGCCTATTTGTCAACCATGCCTCTATTTGGTTGATGTGCGACTCAGGAGATGTTCCTGGTGTTATACTCACCCCAAGGTCTTTTTCCTTGATTGAGGTTTGCAGTCTAGTCTCCGGCCCCCTAGTCTGTACTCAGTCTGCGGTCTTCTTTGCCCTTCCCCAATCTTCATGACTTTGCACTTGGTGGGGTTGAACTCCAGGAGCCAATTGCTGGACCAGGCTTGCAGCCTGTACTTACCTATTTGTACTCACCTATTTGTGGTTGCAGGGGTCGATTCATAGCTCCTGGCCCCGCCTCTTCACTGATTGCTACTAGGTCCTCTCTCTCCCTGCTCCATGAGCTTTATCAAACCTCGTCTTAAAACTATGTATGGTTCCTGCCTCCACTACGTCGCTTTCTAGGCTATTCCACTTCCTGACAACTCTATGACTAAAGAAATACTTCCTAACATCCCTTTGACTCATAGGAGTCTTCAACTTCCACTCCTGATAAATCATTTAAAAGATTGGACCAGTGGCGCGAGCTCAGGATCCTTCACCTCCTTAAGAAAATTACTCCCAAGACTCTTGCAATCAACTTGGTCCTCTGTGGAAGGAAAGTTTAAGATCAGATCCTCTTGACTTAAGAACATAAGAACATAAGAAAGAAGGAACACTGCAGCAGGCCTACTGGCCCATGCGAGGCAGGTCCAAGTCTCCCACCGGCTTAAGCCAATGCCCCGACCCAGCCAGGTCAGGTTACATCCACTTAAGGAAGGAGCACGGCATCTGACCTAGTAGCACAAACTAGTCTGGTCTAACTCACACCCACCCGCACCCACTCTATATTTATCTAGCCTATTTTTAAAACTACACAACGTTTTAGCCTCTATAACTGTACTCGGGAGTTTGTTCCACTCATCGACAACTCTATTACCAAACCAATGCTTTCCTATATCCTTCCTGAATCTGAATTTATCCAACTTAAAGCCATTGCTTCGAGTCCTGTCAATACTAGATATTTTTAGCACGCTATTTACATCACCTTTATTTATTCCTGTTTTCCATTTATACACCTCAATCATATCCCCCTAATTTACGTCTTTCTAGAGAGTGCAGATTCAGGGCCCTAAGTCTATCCTCATGGAAGATTTCTGATACATGGAATCAACTTAGTCATCCTCCTTGTACGTTTTCCAGAGCATTTATATCCATTCTGTAATACGGTGACCAAAACTGTGCAGCATAATCTAGATGAGGCCTAACCAAGGATATATAGAGTTGAAGAACAACC
>WNWK01020960.1:0-34878 GCA_009830355.1 Cherax destructor | reverse complement strand
TGCGGGTTTTTCCCGCGCTGCGCTGGTTAGGTCCCGCTGCGCGGGCGCCCCCGCGGGTTTATGCTGCTGCCCCCGCTGGTTAGGGCCCGCTGCTCCCGCTGGGGGGTGCCGCTGCTGCGGGTTTTTGGGCTGCGCTGCGGGTTTTTGGTCCCGCTCCCCTGGGGCTCCCGCGCTGCTGGTTGCGGTGCGCGCGCTGGTTTGCTGCTGCGCGGGTTTGGGCGCTGCGCTGCGGTTAGGGTGCGCGCTGGTTATGGTGCGTGGTTGGGTGCTGCTGCGGGTTATGGTGCTGTGTTTTGGGTTATGGGCTGTGGTTGGGTGCGCGCTGGTTATGGGGGCCCGTTCTCGTGTTACTACTTTAATATAATTGTTTTTGCTGGGTGGTTTCAAGAAAATGTTTTTTGCAAAAAGTTATAAAAAGAAAGAATTAGAAGAAATTTAATATATAAACTGGTTTAAGAGCGGCCCGCAGATAGCAGGGGGGCGGCCACACCATCTATAAAACTTTAAAAAGTATATTGGACGAAGTGGGTGGAGTTGGACCTGACTGGTTTGTTACTAGGTCAGATCCCGTGCCCCCCCTTAATAAATTTTACTGACGACTAGGTCAAGGCATTGGCTTAAGCCGGTGGGGGAATTGGACCTGCCTGCATGGGCCAGCAGCCCTGCTGCAGTGTTCCTTCTTTTTTTGTTTTTAACTGTGGTTTTACAGGGGGCCCCCAGATAGCAGTGCGGACGGGACACATCTACATGTTTATATATACATATATATATATAAAAAAGATGCAACTACGGAAACAATTTTTAAAGGAGAAAAAATACCTTTACTGGCTAGACTCACTCAAAAGGGTTTCCAAGGGTCAGCTAAACTCTTACACTCTAGACCACAACACCACGACAAAAAAAAAAAAACGTTATATGTCTAGTTAGGGGAAGATGTTAAACTTTTCTATATTATTGTTATTATGAGGAAAACAAAACCCCTGGGGTTTAACAGTACATTGGGAATGGGGGGAACAGATTTTGTTTTTCAAGGAAATGAAAATTACGAACAATTCTCACGAAATCGTAATGACACGATTGCAAACAAACCATACCACGGATGGGGTTGAACCCGCGGTCAGAGAGTCAAAAAACCCAGACCGTCGCGTAAGCCACTGGTTGATGAGCTTTTCATTACCATGAAGGGTCTTCGAAGGGTCTTCTTAAGGGTCTTCGAAGGGTCTTCTGAAGAGCTTCAAGGGTCTTCGAAGGGTCTTCTGAAGAGTCTTCTGAAGGGCTTCTGAAGGGTCTTCTGAAGGGGTCTTCTGAAGAGTCTTCTAAAGGGCTTCGAAGGGTTTCGAAGGGTTTTTGAAAAGTTTTTGAAGAGTCTTCTGAAGGGTCTTCTGAAGGGTCTTCTGAAGGGTCTTTGAAGGGTCTTCTAAAGAGTCTTCTGGAAGAGTCTTCTGAAGAGTTTTCTGAAGGGTCTTCTGAAGGGTCTTCTGAAGGGTCTTCTGAAGAGTCTTCTGAAGGGTCTTCTGAAGAGCTTGAAGGGTCTTCTGAAGAGTCTTCTGAAGGGTCTTCTGAAGAGTCTTCTGAAGGGTCTTCAGTGTCTTCTGAAGGGTCTTCTGAAGAGTCTTCTGAAGAGTCTTCGGGAAGGGTCTTCAAGGGTCTTCTGAAGGGTCTTCTGAAGGGTCTTCTGAAGGGTCTTCTGAAGGGTCTTCTGAAGAGTCTTCTGAAGGGTCTTCTGAAGAGTTTTTCTGAAGGGTCTTCTGAAGGGTCTTTGAAGGGTCTTCTGAAGGGTCTTCTGAGGGGTCTTCTGAAGGGTCTTCTGAAGGGTCTTCTGAAGGGTCTTCTGAAGGGTCTTCTGAAGAGTCTTCTGAAGGGTCTTCTGAAGGGTCTTCTGAAGGGTCTTCTGAAGGGTCTTCTTGAAGAGTCTTCTGAAGGGTCTTCTGAAGGGTCTTCTGAAGGGTCTTCTGAAGGGTCTTCTGAAGAGTCTTCTGAAGGGTCTTCTGAAGGGTCTTCTGAAGGGTCTTCTGAAGGGTCTTCTGAAGAGTCTTCTGAAGGGTCTTCTGAAGGGTCTTCTGAAGGGTCTTCGGGGTCTTCTGAAAGGTCTTCTAAAGAGTCTTCTGAAGGGTTTTGAAGGGTCTTCTGAAGGGTCTTCTGAAGGGTCTTCTAAAGAGTCTTCGGGAAGGGTTTTCTGAAGGGTCTTCTGAAGGGTCTTGAAGGGTCTTCTGAAGGGTCTTCGAACGTGTTCTGCGAGACTTTAAATCATTGTTTTTATTTTTATTTTGGAGGTTTCAATTTGCTTAAATCGCTGCAAGCAGACTTATAAATACACAAAAATAATAATATAATAAAATTAAGCTCTAAACCCGAAAGGGTTGTACATCGCTGCAGGGAGAGGGTAGATTTACAGAATTACATTAAGTTTTTTAACATGAAATTATAAAATGGACGAGGATTTCTAGGAACCAGTAAAAAGGAGAACAAGAAGTTATAATATCAAACTACTACACCCACGACATGGTGCCAAAAAAAACATAACACAAATATTTTTTAAAACGATAACAACAAGAGTGACCTCCATAGGGGGGGGGGTAGTGTGGTAATATACTACTAGAAGCTTTTAAAAATATATATCATGAGCTATTGGAAAATCGACACTACGGGTTAATATAACTATCGGGTTAATAACCTATAAAGACCAACATTAACAACCCCGTCAACCTTACACCAAGAGAAGCCATGGGAAGAACTCTGATGTAAATCGAGCGACGTTGGAGGAGAGATGTTTTGTGGCTGGTGAAAGTGGCGGCCATAATAGCCAGTGGAATCTTGCAACAAGTTCACTGACAGTGGAATCTTTTCAACAAGTTCACCGACAGTGGAATCTTGCAACAAGTTCACTGACAGTGTAATCTTGCAACAAGTTCACCGACAGTGTAATCTTGCAACAAGTTCACTGACAGTGTAATCTTGCAACAAGTTCACTGACAGTGTAATCTTGCAACAAGTTCACCGACAGTGGAATTTCAAAAAAAGTTCACCGACAGTGTAATCTTGCAACAAGTTCACTGACAGTGAATCTTGCAACAAGTTTTACGACAGTGTAATCTTGCAACAAGTTCACCGACAGTGTAATCTTGCAACAAGTTCACCGACAGTGTAATCTTGCAACAAGTTCACGACAGTGGAATCTTGCAACAAGTTCACCAACAGTATAATCTTGCAACAAGTTCACCGACAGTGTAATCTTGCAACAAGTTCACTGACAATGGAGTCGCAACAAGTTCACCGACAATGGAGTCTTTTAACAACTTCAGCGACCCCACCAGCAATGGGTATACGCTCGCAGTCATCTACCAGAATAAGTTCAATGACTCAAATTAGAAAGGAAAAAATAGGAAACTCTTCAGGTTATCTACAAGGAAAATGTTTTCTTCTTGTGTTTCATACGAGTCATCGTAATATATTAACTCATACAGTTAGTGTATGTTGTATGATTCACTCAAAGTCCCTACAGTATATAACAAATTATGTGATCGTAGTTTTTTTAATTAGGTTTTCTTTGAGCAACACAAGAAGCAAAAAAGTCTAAATCATGGGATGGATTTAACAAGTCAGTCACTCAAGTAATTAAGACAATTGGAATTTTCTTTCTTTAAAAGAGTGTTGTGGTCGGCTCTCTGTTCCTTGAACACGCTAGTCTTGTAACCTGCGAAGTGTGTAGCATCAGTGGCAGCACCACCCTGGCACCACCACCCTGGCACCACCACCCTGGCACCACCACCCTGGCACCACCACCCTGGCAGCACCACCCTGGCAGCACTACCCTGGCACCACCACCCTGGCACCACCCTGGGGTGTGGCGCTACACCTATAAGGTTCATACATTACCTGTGGAATTTAAGACAATTGGATTTGAGCCAAGAAAAGGCAACAGTTTTCAACTTTGATCAAGAGTCCCTGAACCACGGAAGATGCTTGAAAGGAGACAATATATATACCCCAGTGGTACATATCACTCATGGTATGTACAGTGAGATTCACTTAATTTCCTGTTTTTTTTTTTTTTTAGAAATTAATGTATTTCAGAAGTTAGAGTACTGGTGAATTGCAGCCATAATGACCCGGGAATAGGTATTCGTGTTGTATCACAAACGACGAGGCACAAAACATAGTTGTGACCTCAACATCGATTATTTCAAAAAAAAATACGTTGGATACTTTCAGTGATCTTGAGAAGAAAATCTTTCGCAATCTCTCCTACAGTGATTCAATATTTAAAATAGTTATATAGTGGCCAGCTAGAGGACGTGACACAGGCAGGTGTGTAGGATGGAACACAAGTATGCACGAGAAGCCTTGATAAATTAGACATATGCAACACTTGGGTATCTATTGAGGAAACGTTTCGCCACAAGTGGCTTCATCAGTCCAATACAAAGTAGAAAGTTGTAAGGAGAGGAGAGTTTGAGGTAATCAGTCCCTCGGCCTGGAGTCGATGTGTTCAGTCCACAGGAATGGGATTAGGTTAGCTTGTGCAAATACTTTATTTGCACAAGCTAACACTAGAGTCGCCATCGCTTCCAGTACTTCTATAAAGGATTTTAACCAGGACAAAATCCAAGCACCTTGAACCAGTCAACGCAGGGCTACACTATACCCTGTGGAGGCTGCACAGAATTTATGTAGGAGAAACAGCAAGAAACCTTGAAACACGCCTCAATGAACACATTAATGCATGTAGGAACGATAACCAGAACAACGCCTGCGTACAACACCGAAATTCCAACAATCATTTTCATGAAATTCAAAGACGCCCGACTAGTAATTAAAGAAACTAATTTCAGACGCAAGTGCCTTGAATCAGCACTTATCGCTGTTTCTAACACAATTAAACAAAACAAAGGCAGCTTCACCATTTTCTGAAGTCTTAGCAAGAATCCTCCTGAAAACAGTAAACCCTGCCATCACATAGTCTCTCCTGCTAATTCAACACAAGCACATCGTAGATGTGGAACACTCCTACAGGCCTTCTATTCCAACCTCCAGCAGAAATATTTGTCTAACCTATTTTATACTACCTATGTAATTGTTTTATCACCTTTTACTCATGTGCATATTGATTGTTCTACCTTATTGTATTACTACTACTACTACAACTTATATCACCACTACTTCTACCACCACTAGTATTACACCCCACTTTGAGAGTATATATATCCTCTGTGTCCATGTATCGCTTGTAACGGCTTGAAAAAGCTCCTGGAGAGCGAAACGTTTCCACAATAAAATGTCACATTAGTTGCATTTGTGTCCTTTTTTCTTAACATAGGTTAGGTTAGGGGTGAAGTAGGTTAGGTTAGAGTACGCTAGGTGAGGTTTTTTCCTTGTGAAAATTTTCCGTGATTTTTTTCCTCCTAGATTCTCGCTACACAGCAGCAGACCAGTGCAACCTAACCTAAAATCCATAATTTAATTATCTGGTGTTCTTAGATCATTCAGAATTCAACGCTTTAGAAAACGAACAATTTTTGAGGACGGGTTTGGGGACGAGCACTTGGGTTTGACCTTTTAAACATTGTTTACTTCAGAAGTTAAACTGGTCCCTGGTAAAACATTAGCGGGTCTTGAATTACCAGAGCCGCCTGGGGGGCATGACGTTGGAAATTTACTGCATAGACTAGTACACCCACAGCGCCTTGTATAGATGAGCAGCCAAACTCACAATACTTTATACAAGGACCTTTCAATTGAGGTACTATGATACTGGTGAAGGGTTCTTAATCCGAGGAATTGGATTCTAATTTGAATCAAGATTATGTCCCAGGAAAGGCGGGATCAACCTTCCCAAGTAATACTATTGCTACTTCTAATAACTACCCCTTCCAGTCAGAGTGCCATCCCTAAGCCCTATATGTAAAACTTCTGGAGTCCGTATAAAGAATAAGTTATAATAACGGGGCTGGAATAATTCACAAATAACCCAAACTTTGGGCAGGAAACTTATAATGACGTTTCAACTTATCTTAGACATGTCAGGTCACAACAGAGTGAGACAAGGCAAAATAAATAATATAGTTGGGGTAAGTTTCAATAGAGTTAAATGTCAGGTTGGAGATATTAAGCCAATCAGAAGAGGCGGCATTCACAAGTTATCACATGGAAATTATGCCAGATTAAAAAAAAAACTATACAACCCAAAATCAGTTCGAACCTTCCACTAAGAAACACCAACTTTGAAAGTTTCAGAAGAGGTTCCAGTTGACGCACATTTGAAACCACTCAAAAATGCATTAAGAAGCCATGGAGATGAAGTATTCACAGATCGATGAAAACCAGTATTTATATTGGTACCTATATAACTCAGGTCACCATGCGTCACTCACACCTCACTCAGGTCACCATGCGTCACTCACACCTCACTCAGGTCACCATGCGTCACTCACACCTCACTCAGGTCACCATGCGTCACCACACCTCACTCTCCGCCATATATACTATCTTTTAACCTCAGTATGTTAGAAGTGATCAAGGTCCCAGGACCGAAACGTTTTCAATAAATATGTCCTAGTGTTTGCTTACGTGTCTTTCTAAACCAACTCGGTGTTTATTACCAGGGTTTATACCATGCTTTAAAGTGCAGTCATAATACCACATCAAGATCATATCTTATGTTGCATAATTTTTACACCACAGAAAATACGTAGATTCCTGAGACACAGCAACAAGGGGTCACAGTTGGAAGTTGAAGACTCAGATGAATCACAGGAATGTTAGGAAGTTTTTTCAGTCACAGAGTTGTCAGGAAGTGGAATAGTCTGGGAAGTGATGTAGTAGAGGCAGGATTCATACATAGCTTTAAGAAGAGGTATGATAAAGCTCATGGAGCAGGAAGAGAGGGCCAGTGAGCGGGTGGCCGGACCCGACTCCTGCCACAACTAGGTGAGTACATACACGGTTTAGGTTTCATACGTGTGTGTGTTTTATGTACTCACCTAGTTGTGGTTACAGGGTCGATTCACAGCTCCTGGCCCCACCTCTTCACTGGCCGCTACTAGGTCACTCTTTCCTGTGACTAAAAAAAATACTTCCTAACATCCCTGTGATTCATCTGAGCCTTCAGCTTCCAACTGTGTCCCCTTGTTGCTGTGTCCCATCTCTGGAACATCCTGTCTCTGTCCACCTTGTCGATTCCTCTCAGTATTTTATATGTCGTTATCATATCTTCCCTATCTCTCCTGTCTTCCAGTTTCGCCAGGTGGGATTTCCTTAACCTCTCCTCGTAAGACATACCCCTTAGCTCCGGGACTAGTCTTGTTGAAAACCCTTTTTGCACTTTCTCTAGCTTCCTTAAATGGCTAGGTGTGGGTTCAAAACTGGTGCTGCATGCTGTGTGTGTGTGTACTCACCTAGTTGTGGTTGCAGGGTCGATTCACAGCTCCTGGCCCCTGTGTGTGTGTGTGTGTGTGTATGTATGTGGAGTAGAGACTACATCCGTGTAGATAGTTGAAACAATTCGTTCATACCCGGCGATGACAGCGTCGTACTAATTAGTTTATATGATGACACTTCCACGAATAGCTTTTGGGAGACCCTGGGTGGCCTGTATGTTGGGGGAGAAGGTCCTTAATAATACGCTACAAGATTATACATTCATTTTAGGTAGTGACAGAAGAGTTCGAGACGAAATGAATATGATTGTGTATATGGACTTCAGTAAGACTTTGATAGAGTTCCACATCGAAGGTTATTGAGGAAAGTAGAGGCTCACGGAATAGGAGAATTTTTTTTCCTGAATAGAGGCGTGGTTGACAAACAGACAACAGAGAGTTTTCATAAACAGGAGACATCAGAGTGGGGGATGAGGTGTTCCACAGGGGTCAGTGTTGAGCCCGTTGTTGTTCACAATTTACATAAACGACATAGATGAGGGAATAAACAGCGACATAAGCAAGTTTGCGATGACACCAAAATAATCCTTCGAATTAATTCTGACGAGTACACTAAGCGCTACAGGGAGATCTAAATAGACTGATAAGTGGTCGGAGAAGGAGATGAACTTAATATAGACTAATACAAAGTTCTAAGAGTTGAAAAGGAAAATAACCATGATACCTATAAAGTAAAGTAAAGTAAATTTTATTTCATTGCAATTTTACATAGATATTGGTAGTTACAATTATAAACTGAAGTGCAAGGAGAGCCACTGACATGCCATGGCATTAGGGGCAGCTTAATCTAATGACTTATAGACTATGTACATAATATTAGAGAAATTGATTGAGTTTATTCTAGTTATATATTTGATTTCAAATTACAATATGATGATATTATACTGTTAAAATTACAATATGATGATATTATACTGTTAAAATTACAATATGATGATATTACATTGTAACAAGTGTTTAGGAGGATGGTAATATAAAATTGAGATTATCTTAAGGAAAATAACATTGAGCATTTTTGAAAGTAATTTATAATATGAGTATTTAATTTATGGTGAGTAGGGGGTAACATAATAGTAACATATTAGTAAAAATTGAAATTATCTTATAGGAAAATAATATTGAGCATTTTTGAAAGTAGTTTACAGTATGAGTATTTAGTCTAGGGTGAGTAGGTGTTTTTGAGTTGAGTCTTAAATTGATTTTCAGACAAGGTTAACTTAGTATTTACTGGTAATGAATTCCAGATTCTGGGGCCCTTAGTGCATAGAATTTTTACATAGGTTGACATGGACTCGGGGTATATCAAAAAGTTATCTGTGTCTTGGTATATAAATTAAATAATATCACTGATTGCGAAAAGATTTAGAGATCTGGTTAGCAGTAATCTAAAACCAAGACAACAGTGCGTAAGTGTTCGCACAAAGCGAATAGAAGTCTTGGCTTAATATCAAGAATTATAAAAAACAGGAGCCCTCAGGTTATTCTTCAACTCTGTATATCGTTAGTCAGCCTCATGCTGCACAGTTCTGGTCACCGTATTACAGAATGGATATAAGAAAAATTAAGTATCGTTATTCTGAAATATTTCGCCTACACAGTAGGCTTCTTCAGTCTGTACAAGAATGGTAGACAATACCAATAAGATGAAAATTAGACACATGTGCAACATCTGGGTGTCTTTATTGTAGACGTTTCATCTTGTCGGTATTGTATAAGAAGACAGAAGAAAGAAGAAGTCGCTCTCCCCGGGGGCCCCAAGAAAGAAGATGATCGACACCTCTACCCAGGGCCAAGACCGGGTCACCAGAGAAGACCCGGGCCCCACATACCGGCGAACCTACAAGAAGAAGAAGGTATTGTATAACATTCATGTACAACTTGACAGACACTGCAACATCATGGTATCTTTCACGGCTGCAATTACCACCAACTCCAGGAGCTTTTTCACAGCTCCTGGAGAGCGAAACGTTGCCACAATAAAATGTCACATGAGTTGCATTTGTGTCCTTTACTTAACATATTGTCGGTTTTTTACCAATATTAATACATGACTTCAAGTTGTCCTAGAATTTGTATTGATAAAGCCACTGGAGGGCGAAACGTCTACAATAAAGATACCCAGATGTTGCACATGTGTCTTAATTTCATCTTGTTGATATTGTATACCATTTTCATATTCACCTTAGGAAGGGTAGAATTAGGGAGGCTATGATTGAAGTGTATAAATGGAAACCAGGAATAAATAAAGGGATGAAATAACGTGCTAAAAGTATCTAACCATATGCAGGACTTTAGCAAACGTTGCCATAATAAAATATTCTCTCCATGAGAGCGAAACGTTGGCACAATAAAATGTGTCATTAGTTGCACTTGTGTCTTTTGCCTAACAAACTAGACTATCTTTTCATTGTGTTAGAAAAAGATATTTAGTGCAGATATTTTAATGAACTTGAGAAGTATTGTTAAATTTTAAACATATGTTAGACATTTATTTGAACTAAGACATATTTTAGATATCTTAGACAGATATGTCTTACTTATATCTTAGACATATGTAAGACATATATCTTAGATATATTAGACAAATATATAACATAAGCACATATCTGTATATACCTTAGGCAGATAACTGAAACATAATCTTGGTTTTAATTTTATTTTTTTCAAAGGGGTTTAATTAAAATTTACCAGTAGCCCACAACGCTTCTCATTTTGTGGTAGGTTAAAAACACGTCGTTTACAATCCATAATAAATATACAAATTTAATGGAAATAAGGTGTGGAACATGATATTTTGCGACCTCTGGCAGCACCTTGTGCGAGGACCCAAGCCTCCTGGCTGGGCTGTCTGGCCCTCAGTGTGTGTCCACCTCTAACGTCGAAGGTATCGCTCGTCTTCCTTCGTCTCAGCCATGACTGAAGATAAATCGAACTACAAGGAGGTCCCTACTAACGCCGAAGATGAAATCAAGAAAGACGATGATGTGGTGGGTCTCAAGCCCAAGATGACCCTCCTGAATGGTATTACGGTGATTGTGGGTTCTATCATCGGCTCTGGGGTCTTCATTCTCGACTGGTGTCCTTCAGAACACCGGTAGCGTAGGCATGGCTCTCGTTGTATGGATAACCAGCGGGATCTTCTCCATGGTGGGCGCCTACTGCTATGCTGAGCTAGGATGCATGATACAAAAGACCGGCGCTGACTATGCATACATAATGGTCACTTTGGGCCATTCCTGGCGTTCATGAGGCGTGGGTGGGGTGCATCATTGTACGGCCGTGTTCCCAGACCATCGTCGCCCTCACCTTCAGCGTCTATATAATGAAACCATTCTTCCCCACTTGCTTACCTCCTGATGACTCTGCCCGCCTCCTGGCCGCCGTCTGCATCCGTGTATAATTTACAAATGTTAAAATACTGTAAGGTTAGGTTAAATGACACAGAACAGCTCGGGCATTTATTTCTATAATTTCTTGATAATTTCCATTAGTTACTCTTGTATCCTTTTACGTAACGTATGTCTGGCGTACTTTAAAATAGTTATTTTATAACCTAAATAGTTATCTTAAGATTCTTCAGATACAATAGCGATACTAGATGCTTGTAAAAAATAGATAAGTCAGGTATATATAAGTGCAATCACTAGAGCGTGAGATCTATGGTACTGTTCTATCAGTCTTATGCTGAGTGGGTTTTTTTGTGACTAAATTATATAAATTCTACGAATTGTACCATAATGTGCTTTCCATGGTTAAGTAATGACAAGCCTTGTTCAGGTTCTCTCTACATACGGTGTTATTATCAAAGTTATACAAGGGTTGCGGTAAACATAATAGTTTTAGACATATGTTGGTGTCAAGTTACGTAGACAGTCCCTTATATTAAATCTTATTAACGCTCGGTGATAAGTGTCCAGTGATGAAATAAAGAGCGTGTGTGTGACCACCACTGAACCTAGTCTTTATGGCATTCACGTTAGTTGCGTCTCTTGTAGTGACGTATCTTGTCAAGGTTGAATGTAGTTTAATATAATTTTTAAATATGTGAGGTATCATAAATTAACTCATTTACATTCATTAATATTTACTTGTTGCTGAATAAATTTGAGATGTACGCACGATTGTGATATATAGTGTAGGAAGGGAAGAATACGCATGCCAGACGTATGACTTGCACCGCTCTGCCAGCCGTACAACTTGTTATAGTTTACCTGTGCATTGTGATTCTCGTAATATTGTCAAGATAAATATCTGACCACATTTCATTTATAAAATTCCCTTTATGTATGTTGCCATTACATTTCCTCAAATGTCAGTTTAGTGTAACTTCACGAGCAGTAGATATGCAGTTGTTTTAATGGGTTGTATATGATTAGTAGCTTTTAGTATTTCATTATTATAGTATTCAGATCTCACGAGCAGTAGATAAATTTGATGCAGTTGTTTTAATGGGTTGTATATGATTAATAGCATTTACTATTTCATTATTATAGTAATCTGATCTTTCTATTAGTCTATTTTTATCTTATTACCATCAAGCATACGCATTCACTAGATATGGGTGATGGTTGGAGGGAGAGATGGGGAGAGGGTGGTTACAGCTCGATCCTGGGAAAGGGGAAGGGATGCTCAGAGGTCGATCGAGGGAGAGGAGGAAATAAGGCTGAGGGTTGATCGAGGGAGAGAGAAGGGAGGCTAAGAGATCGAGATGGGGGGGTAGACTAAAAGATCGATCGAGGGGGAGAGAGGGATGGAGGCTGAGAGGTCGATCGAGAGAGAAATGGAGGCTGAGAAGTTGATCATGGGAAAGGGGGGGAGGCGAGAGGTCGATCAAGGGGAGGGGAAGGAGGGAGAGAGAGGGGGTTGTGCAAGAGAGCTAGCCGCGTACTCAGCCACCCACCACCAATATTGATTTGTAGACGGCCGGAAACCCCGGTTGTATGACTCGTGGTAGCTAAACAGGGGGGCTACCACCACCACCACACGCGAACCTTAACTATATCTCGTGTGGGAGGAGTAATTACGCTACCTTCAATTACATGAACCCTCCCGCACATTGGTGGGAGTATTCATTACGCTGCCTCCGTCGTATTAACCCTCACACTGGTGGGGGAGGAGTCATTATGCTGCCTTTCATTTCCCATATCAACCCTTTCACACAGTGGTGTGGGAGGAGTCAATGCCCTACCTCCATCACTTCTCACAACATTGCCCTACCTCCATCACTTCTCACAACATTGCCCTACCTCCATCACTTCCACAGCATTGCCCTACCTCCATCACTTCTCACAGCATTGCCCTACCTCCATCACTTCTCACAGCATTGCCCTACCTCCATCACTTCTCACAGCATTGCCCTACCTCCATCACTTCTCACAACATTGCCCTACCTCCATCACTTCTCACAACATTGCCCTACCTCCATCACTTCTCACAGCATTGCCCTACCTCCATCACTTCTCACAGCATTGCCCTACCTCCATCACTTCCCACCCAAAATTGCCCTACCTCCATCACTTCTCACAGCATTGCCCTACCTCCATCACTTCTCACAACATTGCCCTACCTCCATCACTTCTCACAACATTGCCCTACCTCCATCACTTCCACAACATTGCCCTACCTCCATCATTCTCACAGCATTGCCCTACCTCCATCACTTCTCACAACATTGCCTTACCTCCATCACTTCTCACAACATTGCCCTACCTCCATCACTTCACAACATTGCCCTACCTCCATCACTTCCACAACATTGCCCTACCTCCATCACTTCCACAACATTGCCCTACCTCCATCACTTTCACAGCATTGCCCTACCTCCATCACTTCCTCACAACATTGCCCTACCTCCATCATTCTCACAGCATTGCCCTACCTCCATCACTTCACAGCATTGCCTCTACCTCCATCACTTCCCACAACATTGCCTCTACCTCCATCACTTCCCACAACATTGCCCTACCTCCATCACTTCACAGCATTGCTCCCACCTCCATCACTTCACAGCATTGCCCTACCTCCATCACTTCCCACAACATTGCCCTACCTCCATCACTTCCCACAACATTGTTCCTTTCCTCCATCACTTCCACAACATTGCCCTCTACCTCCATCACTTCCCACAACAGCCCCCCATCACTTCCCACAACATTGCCCTCCTCCATCACTTCCCAGAGCATTGCCTACCTCCATCACTTCCCACAACATTGCCCCCTACCTCCATCACTTCCCACAACATTGCTCTTACCTCCATCACTTCAGAGCATTGCCCTACCTCCATCACTTCCCACAACATTGCCCACCTCCATCACTTCCCACAACATTGCCCTACCTCCCCTCACTTCCCACAACATTGTTCTACCTCCATCACTTCACAACATTGCCCTACCTCCATCACTTCCCAGAGCATTGCCCTACCTCCATCACTTCCCACAACATTGCCCTTACCTCCATCACTTCCCACAACATTGCCTCTACCTCCATCACTTCCCACAACATTGCTCCCCCTCCATCACTTCCACAACATTGCCCTACCTCCATCACTTCCCACAACATTGCTACCATTATTTAAAAATATATTTTTAACCACAAAAATAAGTTTAACATTTAAAAAACTTACCATTTCCAAAAATACGTTTTAATAAAAATTTCGTTTCATTACAAAATGCGTTATAATTATAAAAACGTTTTAATTACAAAAAGTTTAATTGCAAAAGTACGTTTTATTTAAAACAAAATCTTATTAAAATATTAATTTTAATTACAATGAAAATTAAACAGGGAATATGTAAAATAATTATAAACAATGTGGAGACAACACACGACTACTGATTTGCATAAATCATTATGTTCACTCATCTTATTTTGTTTTATTGTCTGTGCATTCGTTTGTCTCATTGACAAGTGTTTATTTCAGTGTTATCCCTCAAGGAAGGTTCCTGTGAGGGGCTCTTGATCTAAGGAATTAGACCAGCGCTCCATTCCCCCAGGTGCTGTATGAACCCCTGTAGGTTTAGTATTCCTTCGTGAATATAATAATAATAATAATAATAATAATGCAATTTTATGTTTAGATTCTTGAAGAATGTTTTGTAACGTAACACAAAGCAAATTGCCAAGAGGCTGTCTGTTTCACAGAACATTTTTACCATAATTAAACGTTATGTAAATTGATAATAATTATATTAATCGATAATTATCAGTTATTAAAGCGTTGCTAGTCTGAATAAAGGTGCCTATATGTGCCCTACAAGGGTACAGTACTGACACCTTGATACCGATGAGGAGGCTCTTGATCCTGGGAATTAGAGCTGCCCTCCTTTTCTTTGCATCAGATCTGATAACATCCCCCATTCCTAAGGAGCTGAATGACCTCCCTACGGTTTGCAACTTGCCATAAATGATTATTGTAGATTTATGATTTAAATTTGAAGGAAAAGAAATAATCAAATTCGGCAAAGAAGCATTTAGAGCAAATTGGGCGTTGAATGAGCCCACCGGAAGTGTTGATACTGCTCAATCGGTTTAGGGAGTTGGCGAGGTGGTGGTAAGTGGGAGTGATGCTGGTGAGTGGGAGTGATGCTGGTGGGTGGGAGTGATGCTGGTGGGTGGGAGTGATGCTGGTGAGTGGGAGGATGCTGAGTGGGAGTGATGCTGGTGAGTGGGAGTGATGCTGGTGAGTGGGAGTGATGCTGGTGAGTGGGAGTGATGCTGGTGGGTGGAGTGATGCTGGTGGGTGGGAGTGATGCTGGTGGGTGGAGTGATGCTGGTGGGTGGGAGTGATGCTGGTGGGTGGGAGTGATGCTGGTGGGTGGGAGTGATGCTGGTGGGTGGAGGATGCTGGTGGGGGGGAGTGATGCTGGTGGGTGGGAGTGATGCTGGTGGGTGGGAGTGATGCTGGTGGGTGGGAGTGATGCTGGTGGGTGGGAGTGATGCTGGTGGGTGGGAGTGATGCTGGTGGGTGGGAGTGATGCTGGTGGGTGGGAGTGATGCTGGTGGGTGGGAGTGATGCTGGTGGGTGGGAGTGATGCTGGTGGGTGGGAGTGATGCTGGTGGGTGGGAGTGATGCTGGTGGGTGGGAGTGATGCTGGTGGGTGGGAGTGATGCTGGTGGGTGGGAGTGATGCTGGTGGGTGGGAGTGATGCTGGTGGGTGGGAGTGATGCTGGTGGGTGGGAGTGATGCTGGTGGGTGGAGTGATGCTGGTGGGTGGGAGTGATGCTGGTGGGTGGAGTGATGCTGGTGGGTGGGAGTGATGCTGGTGGGTGGGAGTGATGCTGGTGGGTGGGAGTGATGCTGGTGGGTGGGAGTGATGCTGGTGGGTGGGAGTGATGCTGGTGGGTGGGAGTGATGCTGGTGGGTGGGAGTGATGCTGGTGAGTGGAGTGATGCTGGTGAGTGGAGTGATGCTGGTGAGTGGGAGTGATACTGGTGAGTGGAGTGATGCTGTTAAGTGGTAGTGGTGGTGACGCTGGTAGGTGGTAGTGGTGGTGACTGGTGACGCTGGTAAGTGGGGGTGGTAGTAATGGTATGAATAAGTTTTTATTTAAGCCTCATGCATAATTTAAAATTTTTATACAGTAAATTATATATAATTTAACCTAGGGTAACACAAAGTCAGTGTGACTTATTTTCAATTGGTTGTGATTGTAGTGGTAGTAAGATAAGAGATAGATTTTGGTTGAATTTTTAACCCCGGAGGGTTTTACTCAAGAAAGGCAGTGCGTCATCGAGGGACTGTCTGTGGTTCAGTCTTGTCCCCCAAGATGCGAACCACACACAGTCGACTAACACCCAGGTACCTACTTGCTTGCTAGGTGAACGGGACAACAGGTGTAGGGAAACACGCCCAATGTTTACAGTATAGTAGTAGCTTTTGTATTCGACTGAAGAAGCCTGCACCGTAGACGAAACGTTTTGGAAATGAAAGGTAGCAAAGTGCTACACGTGGCGATAGTATCAAGGGTCAGTGAACCTCCTCTTCTGGAGATTCAGTTTTCTGCTGCAGTCACGATGCAGATGGTAAGGGAGAGCGTGTTTAGAGATGTGGTTGTGGTGGTGGGGGGGGGAGGACATTGCTTAGGGTGGTGTAGGGAGGATGGATATAGTAGGGGTGGGGGAAAAGGTAGTGGGGATATGGGAAAGGGGGCGGTAGTGGAGGTAGTAAAGTGTGAGTGAGGATTTTTTATGAAACAACTTTTTGTACACCTCAGCTACCCTGTTCTACCTGGGTTTCATGGTGGGGATACTGTAC
The DNA here is from genome assembly GCA_009830355.1 of Cherax destructor. Taxonomy (NCBI): domain Eukaryota; kingdom Metazoa; phylum Arthropoda; class Malacostraca; order Decapoda; family Parastacidae; genus Cherax; species Cherax destructor. Next base: position 18,189 of record WNWK01020960.1, on the reverse strand, counting down.
ATGCCCAGCTATGGTGATGTCGGTGGATGTGTGGCTGTGGTAGTGGTGTATGGGAGACGTGGAAGTGGGGGATAAGGTTAGAGGTTAAGGGAAGGAAGGCAGTAGTTGGGATGGAGGGGACGTTGAGAGTATGTGGAATTTTGCATGCACAGGTGTAAACAAACATGATTTTAGAGGTATAAATATCGCAGGTTTGTGCCCGTATTTATCTCTCCAGCGTTTGTTTATGTCCATAAACCTGTGTCACCGTCTTCGGTCTATCTCACCTCCCTGTCCCTAGTATACTAGCTTACATCCTCGGAACACTACATTCTCCAGGTAGACTCAAACAGCTCAAGTAGTTTTTATGGAGCGTCTATTCACATACCCCTGAAATCCACGTACAGTATGTCCATAAACCGAAGATACTTCTTCACTAGCTCATTAAAGGGATTGATAAATGTTATTTATTTCTCCCACCAAGGCAAGGGTGGCCCGAAAAAGAAAAACTTTAATCATCATTCACGCCATCACTGTCTTACCAGAGGCGCACTTACACTACAGTTATAAAACTGCAACATTAAACCCCTCCTTCAGAGTGCAGACACTGTACTTCCCATCTCCAGGACTCAAGTCTGGCCTGCCGGTTTCCCTGAATCCCTTCATAAATGTTACCTTGCTCACACTCAACAGCACATCAAGTTCTAAAACCATTTGTCTCCATTCGTTCCTATCTAACACGCTCACGGATGCTTGCTGGAAGTCCAAACCCCTCGCAACAAAACCTCTTTTGTTAGTAGGACACAATGTACTAAGTGACATTTATTATGGCAACGTTTCGCTCACCAGGAGCTTTGTCAAGCCGTTGCGAAACGTTGCCACAATAAAATGTCACATTAGTTGCATTTGTGTCCTTTACTTAACATATTGTCGATAATTCTACCAATATTTATACAAAACCTCTTGTACCCCTCCCTTCAACGTTTCCTAGGCCGACCCCTACCCCGCCTTCCTCCACTACAGATTTATACACTCGAAGTCATTCTGTTTTGTTCCATCCTTTCTACATGTCCGAACCACCTCAACAACCCTCAGCCCTCTGGATAATAGATTTGGTAATCTCTGCACCTCCTAATTTCGAAACTACGAATTCTCTGCATTATATTCACACCACACATTTCCTCAGCCATAACATCTCCACTGCCTCCAGCCTTTTCCTTGTTGCAACATTCACCACCCATGTTTCACCCATATAAGAGCGTTATTTATATATATATATAAAGAATAATTTGTTTTCTGTTGGTTACTTAAGTGTTTTCCCGGTATACTGCTGGTTATTCTGAGCTTTTGTTGCTGTGAAAATGTTGTGCTATGTCAAAGTCAACACGCCAACACAGCTGTTTCCTTCGCTTAAGGAATAATGTTTGGTTATCCACCTTTACATAGTATACAGATTAATTTTCTTGTCCATCTGTATATAGGTCTGATTTGTTCATAGCCTGATGCTAATTTTTAAATATGCTTTTGCTTCAGAAGCTAGACGTTTAGCAGTTACTTACATATGCGCATTACCGAACGAGGTTACTGACCCAGCTGGGCAGGCTGATTGTGAGCGAACTTGGCACTAGTCTTGTATATCCCTGGTAGCAACATTACCGGTGCTTGAACCTCCCTCCTTATTGCTTGATTTATAAGCAAGAACGCCAACGAACCACACAGAGACAATAAAACTGAAAATAGTAGTTAATTACAGCCTACCCACGAATTGTGGGTAAAACTAGACGAGGTTTCGGTCTATGCTGAGCCATTATCAAGTCGTTAAGTAAAAGGACACAAATGCAACTAATGTGACATTTTATTGTGGCAACGTTTCGCTCTCCAGGAGCTTTCAAGCCGTTACAAGCGTTACAAGGACACAGTGGGCTATTATATACTCAAAGTGAGGTGAAATACAGTGGTGGTCGAGGTAGAGTGATAAGTAGTAGTAGGTAGAGTAGTAGTAATACATAGTAGAACAATCAATATGCACATGAGTAAAGGTGATAAAACAAATACTTGGTAGTATAACAATAGTTAGACAAATATTTATGCTGGAGGCTGAAATATGAGCTGTAGGAGTGTTCCACATCTACGATGTGCTTGTGTTGAATTAGCAGGAGAGACTATGTGATGGTATGGTTAACTGTTTTCAGGAGGATTCTTACCATCACATAGTCTCTCCTGCTAATTCAACACAAGCACATCGTAGATGTGGAACACTCCTACAGGCCTTCTATATTTCAACCTCCAGCATAAAATATTTGTCTAACCTATTGTTATACTACCCAAGTATTTGTTTTATCACCTTTTACTCATGTGCATATTGATTGTTCTACCTTATTGTATTACTACTACTACTACTACTACTACTACTTATCACTACTACCTCGACCACCACTAGTATTTCACCTCACTTTGAATGATGATGATTAGTTGCATTTGTGTCCTTTTACTTAACAAATTGTCGGTAATTCTACCAATATTATTACATTATCAAGTCGTAATAAGGATATTCAACCTTGGCTGGACATTAAACGGTGTGTTTTACTTTCATGTTATAAGATTGTGTTGTCTTTTTTTTACTGTCACTTTTTTCTAAGTTGTCATATTTAGCTGGTAAAAATCGACTACTCCCTGTTTTTATTACTTTCGTCTTAAAATGGAATCTTTAATTTCACGGGGTGGACCGTTAAGTCAGTGGAAGACATAAAATGACCGAAAGCTCACATGAGGTTTGCGTCAACAATTTTTTTTCAATATATCGTGATAAACACACACCCTCATCCCCGTCTTATCTGTGTGTTTAGTTATATAGCAAAATAAACATTATTTCTGTTTGGCTAAATGGTACCTTAGGTGCCAACATTTCCAGGTACTCCTCGAGGTGGGTGGGTGGTCTTAGTCTGGGGTGGGCGACCCAACACTCACCTGCTGCTTGGCACCTCTGGGTGAAAATTCACCATGATTCACACTACCCACTCACCCATACCAGAGTTCACTTCCTCCTCCTCCTACCTTACCTCTACTTACTGGCATAACTTATGCTCGCATCTACTTTTAACCAGCTTGTCGAACCTGTCATATTTATTTTAACTTGCTACCCATTTATCCCCTCAGGAGCCCGACCATCTTACCGTTGTTAAATAAGACACATATGCTGATTCTGCTTCTACCAACTTTTCTGCACTCGACTGAAGAAGCCTACTATGTAGGCGAAACGTTTCGGAATAAAGATACGTAACTTGCATATGTGTCTTGTCTAACAACCTGTCGGTATTTTATACCATTTTAATATCCATCTTACCGTCTTACGGAGAGAGAGGGAGAGGGAATGAGAGTTGATTTCAGTTAGAGGCAAAAATGATTTTAACGGTAACAGTAATACATTTATTTAAAAAATAACTTTTGCTGGGTAAACGTTAGTAGGTACAATGAGAGTAAGGCAGCGTAGAAGTTAGCATGGTAGAGAACGCTACTCTTTTTGAACACACATTGTGGGATCCTGTCCAAGTGCTCGCCTCGTCTCTCCCCTTTAACTTCGTTGTTAGAATCCCTCTTTCCCTTCCCTTTCAACACGTACCCTTTAATGGTAGGATATAACTAACATGGAGACATAACCCGGAAAGAAAGTTTGTATGTTTCGGCCTCTTGAGATCCTCTTTAGCAGATGAAGAGGTTCTTAGACGTCGAAATATGCATATTTAACTGTTTTTGTTAGCATGTCGTTTATATCCTTCCACTAATAAATGTTCATTACACTTTGATACACTAACATAACCTTTAATTTGTAATCTGGAATATCGGGTCAGCCTCTTCATGGATGCGTCTTGCAGGACGAAATAACGAGGATCAAGGAACACTGCAACAGGCCTACTGGTGTATACTAGGTAGATAAGGACCTGCCTTGTATGGGCCAGTTAGTTTGTGCTACTGACTACTGATTGTATAAGAACATAAGAATGGAGGAACCCTGCAGCAGGCCTTCTGGCCCATACAAGGCAGGTCCTTATCAAAGGTAATGTTATATACAATACCGACTAGATGGTAAGCAGCAACCTGAAACCAAGACAGCAATGCTTAACCGTACGTAATAAGGCAAACAGATTACTGGAATTTATATATCAAGAAATATTAGCAACAGAAGTCCAGAAGTTGTACTACAGCTCTACACATCATTAATAAGGCTTCACTTAGATTATACAACTCATTTCTGGTCTCCATATTACACAATATATATAAATTCGTTAAAAACATTCAGCGAAGAATGACAAAATTAATACAAGCATAAGAAATCTTTCTTATGAAGAAAGATTGAAACCCCTTAAATTACATTCTCTTGTAAGACGAAGAATGAGGAGACATGATTGAAGTGTATAAGTTGAAGATTGGTATTAAGAAAGGGGATATAAATAAGGTCCCGAGGATATCCTCCAAGAGAGAACCCGTAATAATGGATTCAAATTGGATAAGTTTAGATTTATAAAGGATATAGGAAAATATTTGTTTGGAAATATAGTCGATGAGTGCAGCAGTTTGCCTAGTAGGGTTATTGAAGCTAAAAGAATGGGTAGCTTAAAATTTAGGTAGGATAAATACATGAGTGAGGGTTGGATTTAAATGGGGACTTTCACATGAGTTAAAGGGTTATCAAAGCTTATTGCTTTGGTAGCATTGAAAATGTGTTGGGCATATGTTTTTGTTAGTGGGTTGAATTTGAGAAGGACTTGCCCAGAATAGGCCAGTAGGCCTGTTGCAGTGTTCCTCCTTGACTCAAGAAATCGTAATGACACGATTGCAAACAAACCAGGGTACGGGCGAGGATTGAACCCGCGATGAACGAGTCGTGGACTCCAGACCGACGCATTAGCCACTGGGCTAACGTGGTGCCTATGCTAACCTTCTTAGGTATAAATATACCTAGTTGGATGAATCTTATTGTAACCAGCTGGCCCAGTGGCTAAGGCGTCGGTCTGGAGTTTTACGACTCATTCACCGCGGGTTCAATCCCTGCCCGTACCCTGGTTTGGTTCCTCTTTTCCTGTGTTCTTATAAGAACATAAGACACATGTGCAACACGTTTCGCCTGTGAGCGGCTTTATCAGTCCAGTACAGAGGCTATTTGAAGGTATTGAAACTTCTGTATTGAATTAATAAAACCATTGTCTTGCAAAATGTCTTCCTAACAATGTTACCTAGGTGTTACACATGTTTTATTAATCATTATTAGTTTGTGATTAGATAGTCTTTTATTGACAGGAGTGATGTATAAGCTGTTTGTCCCCACGCTCTGTACATTTACTCAGGCTATGTAATTCTGTCCTCGTAATCTGTAACATTTTTCCCATGCTTTAAATGTATTCCTGCGCTCTGTAATTTTTAACACTCGCTTCCTTGATAGAATTCAGGGTGTGATGCAAGCAGCACAGTAGAGTAGAAGGGTATACGCTGCCACACACGCACCCATGTGCTCTCTGGCCAGGTGCCAATGTTTGTATACCTTTTCATTAACTATCATGCTCTTGTTCATCTTACACTTCCTCTTGTGCTTGGCGTTATTTCTCTTTTGGTGTGACTTCTTATTTTCCTCCATGTCTGTCCGCTGGTTTAATATGTATTATGCTTTGTCTTGTTTCGTTTATCTGTATATGTTCCCAGCCAATGTATTGTCTTTGTTCCCCAAATGTAGAAAAGGGGTCATCATTCCGAATATTTCTAGACCTCAAGGAAGAGAAATATATTCAGGTCAATCTCACTCCATAATCACATCACGACCTTTCCTGCTAAATAGTAAGGCACAAACTCAACATTTGTTCCCGTCAGGGGGTGTCTTGATGTTGGGGAAGGGCTCTTGATACAGGTTATTTCAAACCAGTCAGTCTCCACTTGCCTTAATGTTCACAACCACTTTTATTAACCATGCTTTTATATATCATATTTCATTACCTTGTATAATTTCCTTTATGATTATTTTCCTGGGAATGAGGGGCAGTTAACTTTGATGCGTGGAAGGTTGATTGTATCTCCATCTTCTAGAGTGAAGAACCAATCACTGACTGCAAACAATGTTTTTATTCTGTGTAAAAAAAAAATCAGCTCTTCATCCTACCTATTGTTAACTGTGTCAGCTCTTTTTTGTTAGGTTATAATAAGATCGATGGCGAGAATGGGAACGGGTAGGTCTGGGGCTAGGCTGCAGCTTGAAGGTTAGTCAGTTTTACCCGTTATATACTGTAACTTGCCTTGTGTGTTCAGTAAACTATTGGCTTGTTACTAAAATATTGTTTCGTTAGCTTAATAGCAAAAAATACTGGGTGATAGGAACAAGGGGTGTATATAAATGCATTGAAAAAGGGTTTGCGGACTAATTTGTTTGACAGAGGTTCATCATTAATGGCCATTGTACGTTATAAAATCAAAATCAAAATTTTTATTTCTTTGTTTAGTATACAAACTAGTTTACATGTAGTAAAGTATTATTAAGCACAAAGAAGGTCACTAGTATGCAAGAGCATTTCGGGCAGACTAATGAATGAATAAGTTAAATTAAATAAAAAAATTGTTAAATTGTTATAAGGTGTTGGTTAATGCTGTACATATGCTGAATTTGGTACCTAATGGTCGGAAACTTTAAGTGATTAATGAGCACTTATCAGTGTTTGAACGAACCCATTAACACGACGTGTGAGAAGCTGTATATGTCGACTCCAACCGAGATCCTCTCCTATGGATTTATTCAACCATTGATACCGAATGTTCAGCACATCTGTGGCGTTCTTGGCTTTGGAATCGTGATCCTATGACATTTTTTGTGATCAATTTGAAAACTTCTACTCCCCTGTTAACATCCTAGTCAATCAGGCTGTGCTAGTGACCAGGCCCACCGATTTATCACAACCCAGCTGACCGGCACTTGTAGCAGGAGGTTGTCCAACTTCCTGAAATCTCTGTATGACGCTAGTAGGTTTAGCGCTTCTTTTTTATTAAAATAATGCTTACGGAGCACGCCCTCAAGTATTTTTCTGTATACATAGTATTAAAAATATCTTATGTTCCAGAGGGAACAATCAGCGTAGTTATTAATTTTATGCGGACATTATACGACTCTTGTACATTGTTCTGCTCTCTGTCTTCAAAGATTGTATTAATGTTGGTAGAATTACAGACAATTTGTTGTGGCAACGTTTCACTCTCCAGGAGCTTTGTCAATCCGTTACATTACATGGACACAGGGTATATATAGGTTTAGTGATTATTTTGTGCTTTACACCTCACTCTAAGTCTGTATATACCCTCTGTGTCCATGTGTTGTTGGTAACGGCTTGACAAAGCTCCTGGAGAGCGAAACGTTGCCACAATAAAATACCACATTAGTTACACTTGTGTCCTTTTACCTAACGTCTTAAAACCTGCTGACAACACGTAAGTCGTGAGAGCTCTAGTGATTTGAAAAGCCTCACCATTGACTTTGCTTCTCTTGTTTTGAAAGTTCTCATAATCCACCCTGTCATTTTCCTGGCCTCTGAAGTTTATAAAAAACAAAATTGGAAACTTTTAGAAAAGTCTTCCAATGGACCATAGAAAACATGATGTCCGAAAAGGGTAAATTTCAGGTACTCCATGAAAAATCGAAATAAAACTAGAACGGATTATAATACTAACTAACCACACAGTAGAGCGGAAAACTAACGTGAAGGACGTAAGTGATAATGTCAGAGGGTCTAACGTTCACAAGTGTCACGGGTCACAAGTGTCATCATATCTGTAAGGACAATTAGAGTGGTCAGTGGTTAGTGGTCACGAGTGGTCGCAGTCCCTGAGCTGCTTTGGGAATTAGTGTGAAGGGTTACAATTATGGCTAGCTGCTGCAGTGTTTTAAAGCGTGAGGTTGGGGTGTTGATGAAGGAGGTCCTGCTTCTCCAGGAGGAATTTAGGAGGCTGAAGGTTCACCTCTATGGCTTTGGAAGTGAGAGTGAAGTGGCTGGAGTGGTGGAGGGGAAAAGGGATACCAGTAGTGAGGTGCAGTCTGCCACTACCTGCGAGGAGGGTAAAGGGGGGAAGGAGGAAAAGGCTACCAGGAGTGAGGTGCAGTCCAGCACCTGCTACAAGTGGCAAGTGGTTCCCAGTAATGGCAGGAACATCAAAATAAGGAAGGTTAAGAGAGAAGATTTGAAGGTAGGAAATCGCTTCTCTGTTCTTCAGGATGAGTGTACTCCAGAGGCCAGTGAAGGTAAAGGTACTACTTCCCCTGCTAATAGAGGTAAGCGAATTCTTGTGGTAGGTGACTCACAGGTAAGATATATGGACCATGCTTTCTGTAATAGGAATAAGAAGGCGAGAGAGAGGGTGTGCTTCCCTGGAGCTGGTGTTGGAGACATAGTCAACAGGTTAGATAATATCATGTCAGGTAATGGGAACAAGCCCATTATCTGTCTCAGTGCTGGTGGAAATGATATTGGGAAGGGTAGGAGAGAAGAGTTGCTAGATAAGTACAGGTCAGCTATAGAGCTAATTAAGTCCAAGGGAGGGGTCCCAATCATATGTAGCATCTTGCCTAGAAGGGGAGTGGGAAATGAATGGTTGTCTAGGGCAATTGGTGCAAATTGCTGGCTAGACAGATACTGCAAGGAACTTGCAATCCCATTCATTGACAACTGGGACAACGTTCATGGCAAACATGATATGTATGCAAGGGATGGGGTACATCTCTCTGGGACAGGGGTGGAAGCACTTGCCAACTCGATTGAGAGGGCCATTGCTGACATGCCTAGGATTTTAAACTGATAGAGGATAGAGGTATGGGTGTGTGTGGGGAACAGTCAGTTTGCAACACTAGGGCTGAAAACAGTAAGTGTATAAAAGACATTCATCATAAAGTTACAAATAAAGACATTGGATCAGGTCAGCAAACAAAGGGAGACAGCAGAGGGAAACAAGAGACTAGCTCCCTTAAAGTTTACTATACTATACTAATAGCAGGAGTGTAAGAAATAAGATAGATGAGTTAAGATTAATTGCAAGTGCAGGAAACATAGATATTATTGCTATAACAGAGACCTGGCTCAATCTGAAAGATAAAGAGTTGCCTTCTGAATGTCACATACAAGGCTATAAATTATTCCACACTGATAGGGTCAACAGGAAGGGTGGTGGAGTAGCGATGTATGTCAGAGACAATTTAAATTGTTGTGTTAGACAAGATATAAAATTAGAAGCGTCAGCCACTGAATCTGTTTGGGTACAGCTTCTTGAGGGCCATGTAAAACGTATCTTGGGTGTGATTTACAGGCCCCCTAATCTTGATAGGGAGTGCAGTAAACTTCTATGGGATGAAATTCGTAAGGCATCTACATATGAAAATGTTGTGCTGATGGGAGATTTCAACTTTAGACAAATTGACTGGAGCAATTTGACAGGAAATTTAGAGTCAAGTGACTTTCTTGATACGATTCAGGATTGTTTTTTGAAACAGTTGGTGACAGAACCAACTAGAGGAAATAACCTGCTAGACTTGGTTCTTGCCAGCAGGGAATCGCTAGTTAATAATCTTAAGGTTAATGATGAGCTTGGGGAAAGTGATCACAAATCACTCAGTTTTAATATATCATGGGATTACCCTACTAATGGAAATCAAGTCTCTGTCCCTGACTTCCGCCTGGCTGATTTCATAGGACTGAAAAATTACCTGGGTAGGCTGAACTGGAATGACCTGACAGTGGGTCAGGTAGGTGGTGATTGCCAATATGACGTTTTCCAGAGAATAGTTCTAGCTGCTCAGACAGCTTATGTTCCTAATAGGGAAATCAGATCAAACAAAAATGATCCTAAATGGATGAACAATAGATTAAAACATCTCATTGGTCAAAAGAGAGGCATATATAGGCGAATCAAAAGAGGAGAGGGGCAATTAGGTAATCAATATATTCAGTTAAAGAGAGAAATAAAAAAAGGGAATAAGAAAAGCAAAAAGAGACTATGAGGTTAAAGTTGCAAGAGAATCGAAGACTAACCCAGAAGGATTTTTTCAGGTATACAGAAGTAAGATTAGGGACAAGATAGGCCCACTCAAAAGTTACTCAGGTCAGCTCACCGACAGTGATAAGGAAATGTGTAGAATGTTTAACACTTATTTCCTCTGTTTTTACACAGGAAGATACTAGCGATATTCCAGAAATAATTAATTATGTAGAACAGGATGATAGTAAACTATGCATGATTAGGGTCACAAGTGACATGGTCCTTAGACAAATAGATAAATTAAAACCTAACAAATCCCCAGGCCCTGATGAACTGTATGCAAGGGTTCTAAAGGAATGTAAAGAGGAGCTTAGCAAACCTATGGCTAATCTTTCCAACATATCACTGCAAACTGGCATTGTGCCAGATAAGTGGAAAATGGCAAATGTAATACCTATTTTCAAAGCAGGTGACAGGTCCTTAGCTTCGAACTATAGACCAATAAGCCTAACCTCCATAGTGGGAAAATTTATGGAATCAATAATTGCCGAGGCAATTCGCAGCCATCTTGAAAAGCATAAATTAATCAACGAATCTCAGCACGGTTTTACAAAAGGGCGTTCCTGCCTTACAAATTTAATAACTTTTTTCACTAAGGTGTTTGAGGAGGTAGATCATGGTAATGAATATGATATTGTGTATATGGACTTCAGTAAGGCTTTTGATAGAGTCCCACATCAGAGACTATTGAGGAAAATTAAGGCACACGGAATAGGAGAATTTTTTTCCTGGATAGAGGCATGGTTGACAAATAGGCAGCAGAGAGTTTGCATAAATGGGGAGAAATCAGAGTGGGGAAGCGTCACGAGCGGTGTTCCACAGGGGTCGGTATTGGGCCCCTTGTTCACAATCTACATAAAGACATAGATGAGGGAATAAATATCGACATAAGCAAGTTTGCCGATGACACCAAAATAGGCCGTCCAATTCATTCAAATGAGGACATTAGAGCACTCCAGGAAGATTTGAATAGACTGATGCAGTGGTCGGAGAAGTGGCAGATGCAGTTTAATATAGATAAATGCAAAGTTCTAAATATTGGACAGGACAATAACCATGCCATATATAAACTAAATAATGTAGATCTTAATACTACTGATTGCGAAAAGGATTTAGGAGTTCTGGTTAGCAGTAATCTAAAACAAAGACAGCAGTGCATAAGTGTTCGCAATAAAGCGAACAGAATCCTTGGCTTCATATCAAGAAGCATAAATAATAGGAGTCCTCAGGTTGTTCTTCAACTCTATATATCCTTGGTTAGGCCTCATCTAGATTATGCTGCACAGTTTTGGTCACCGTATTACAGAATGGATATAAATGCTCTGGAAAACGTACAAAGGAGGATGACTAAGTTGATCCCATGTATCAGAAATCTTCCCTATGAAGATAGACTGAGGGCCCTGAATCTGCACTCTCTAGAAAGGCGTAGAATTAGGGGGGATATGATTGAGGTGTATAAATGGAAAACAGGAATAAATAAAGGGGATGTAAATAGCGTGCTAAAAATATCTAGTATTGACAGGACTCGCAGCAATGGCTTTAAGTTGGATAAATTCAGATTCAGGAAGGATATAGGAAAGCATTGGTTTGGTAATAGAGTTGTCGATGAGTGGAACAAACTCCCGATTACAGTTATAGAGGCTAAAACGTTGTGTAGTTTTAAAAATAGGCTAGATAAATATATGAGTGGGTGCGGGTGGGTGTGAGTTGGTCCTGACTAGCTTGTGCTACTAGGTCAGATGCCGTGCTCCTTCCTTAAGTGAATGTAACCTGACCTGGCTGGGTCGGGGCATTGGCTTAAGCCGGTGGGTGACTTGGACTTGCCTCGCATGAGCCAGTAGGCCTGCTGCAGTGTTCCTTCTTTCTTATGTTCTTATAATGAGAACCTTCAAAACATGAGATGCCAAACCATTGATGATCGTGTTTGAGTACTTGTTCTCTCTAGGCTGGAATACCACTGTATATTAACAGCCCATTTTAAGGCGGACAAAATTGCAATCTTGGAGTATTTACAGAGAACCTTCACTACACGTGTAAGTTCAGTCAAGCACCTAAATTATTGGGAACGTTTGAATTCCTCGACCTATAGTCCCTGGAGGAAAATGCTAGAATAATATATTTGTCCCAGTTTTGCACACACATCACGTTCAATGAACACAAGAGGCTCAGCAAACTATGCAATATAGTAAGTATCCTTAATGAAAAGCAGGAGTGTCATGAGTACACTGTTTGGAGGTCATCGGTTCCATTCCCAAACAGTTCAAGTCACTCGTGAACATCATACCTTTATTTTCCTATTGAAAGACAGTTGATAATCTGTGGTTATTGAGTGTTTTCTACTGATGTGACTCATACTTATTTGTATCGTTCACAAAAGGTAATACAAATTTGTGGTTAGTGTTTTTATTTATGTTTACTGGAACTTGTATGTTACTATTTTTCTTGATCTGTGCTAAAAAATCAATATCCGGTTCCCTACTTTTCCTTTTATACCTGTTGGTAGCGTGTCCTCAAAAACCTTTGCAAAATTCATGTAGATTATATATTTTTTTGTCTTTTCCTTCCCAGACCTCTGTGATTTTGTCATAGTAAACTAATAGTTGTGATAGACCAAGGCAAAATATTTGTTTCGTTTTTAGTGGATAGCGTTTTTGTTGGCGTCATGAATTAACATTGAACTCAAGTTAAAAAATACACCAAGTTAATAGACAGAAAATTAATCAGCAGAATAGACAGAAAATTAATCAGCAGAATTAAATCTTCAGAGTCCCTCGATGGCCACACTTGCAGAGGATCTCTTATGCCAAGGCATGCGTTGTTTTTGTTTTTTTTCCGACGTAGACCTTGATAATGGAGTATCACGGGACTATGACCCATGAGTGTATTAGAATGCACCGAGTGAGAGTTACGACATGCATCCATAAACATGTGTGAATGACCAAGGTCACTGCAAGATGAAACCACACTTATCGGCAGAGGTTTCCCCATTACTGGCAGATACCCTTATTTTGGGGCAAGGTGCACCTCCAGTTTACACATTGTGTACCCCCAGTATGGGCACGGTCAGGGTCTACAAGGTGTACCCCCAGTATGGGCACGATCAGGGTCTACAAGGTGTACCCCCAGTATGGGCACGGTCAGGGTCTACAAGGTGTACCACTAGTATGGGCACGGTCAGGGTCTACAAGGTGTACCACTAGTATGGGCACGGTCAGGGTCTACAAGGTGTACCCCCCAGTATGGGCAGGGTGTATCTCCCTCTTCCCCAGTCAAGACAACGTCAGACTACAAGATGTGCCCCAGGAGTCCACTCACTATACTCAGAGCATCAACGAAAATAATTTTCAGTGGGCATGTCAGCCTAGCATATGAACATAAGAATAGTGAACAGTGCAGAAGACCTAGCAAATGCTGTGCAGGTCCGATTGTGGTCCATCACATAGTTGTAATTATGTAAATGGTATATCGATAATGGTATTGTTGACACATTAATGGTCAAAGGCGTCTTGGAATTTGGTGAGTTTCTCGGGAGGCGTGCTAAGATATCGGGGGTTAGATCCCCAGCTAGTCGCAGTATTGTTAATTCCTTAAAAACACTCTTTCGTGGATGCATTAACTAACACACACACACACACACACACACACACACACACACACACACACACATGATAACATAAGATACTGAGAGGAATTGACAAAGTGGACAGAGACAGAATGTTCCAGAGATGGGACACAACAACAAGGGGACACAGTTGGAAGTTGAAGACACAGATGAATCACAGAGATGTTAGGAAGTATTTCTTCAGTCACAGAGTTGTCGGGAAGTGGAATAGTTTAGGAAGCGATGTAGTGGAGGCAGGATCTATACATAGCTTTAAGCAGAGGTATAATAAAGCTCATGGCGCAGGGAGAGTGACCCAGTAGCGGCCAGTGAAGAGGCGGGGCCAGGAGCTTTGACTCGACCCCTGCAACCACAACTAGGTGAGTACGTACACACACACTCACTTCAGCTGGTTTCAAAACTTGGCCAAACTTATAGTATACATCCTCATCCCAAGATGCGACTCGTGAAAGTTTACTCTCACCTTTGTACCTAATTATATGGGTAGGTGACCAGAGTCAGCAGGTGTAATGAAACTTGCCCACGCCGCCAGGAATCGAACCGGGGACTTTATGATTATGAATTGAACGATCAACTTGTTAAAATAATGTTTAAATTTGTTAAAAGCGTATTAGCGATTTTAAGGATGAAGTATAAATTATTGTTTATAATAGTGTTTCCCTGGAAAAGAGATGGTGGTAGTGCCACACTGGGCATCCAGGCATTAACAGTACGATGAGAACTAAACTGAATACCCGGTCAGTGACCGTACCACACGGAGCAGCCGGCAGTGCCAAGATAACTTGGTTTACTCACTTGGTAAGGTTGTCTCACTTGGTTTCACTCTTGTATACTTAGACGCCAACACGGGTGCATTTGTGCAGCTCCCTGGCTGCAGATGTTCTTATAGTACTAGAGAATTAGGCGACTTGTACACTAGTTCTTCCAACACTTGTGGTGATATTCCTTGCCTTCTACACTAGTTCGACCATCACTAGTGATATTAGTCGTCTTTATGCGCTAGTTTAACCATCACTAGTGATGTTAGCTGCCTTTACACGGGTCACTGTAACTAGCAAGGTATGCAATTTCACTGTTTCCACTGTAACTAGTGAGGGGTACTGATACTGAACAGCGGCATCACAGTTCATTATATTTATACCTGTTAATATTGAACTTAGGCCTTTAGCTGAGTGTGGAATCATTTATCTATATTATAAACAACAACGGGCGTAAACTTATCCCTGTGGAACACCACTTTACAGATCCCCACTCAGATTTAACCCCATTTATTAACTCTGCTTTCTGTTCGTGAGCCATGACTCGATCCATGACAGCACTTTTCCCCCAATGCCATGAGCTACCACTTTCTTTATCAGTCTCTGGTACGGTACTCTATCAAAAGCCTTATTAAAATCCAAATAAACAATATCGAATTCTTTATCATGATCAACAGCCTCAAAAGCTTTACTGAAGAAAGTATAATGAGCAGTATGCAAGCGGTTGGGTAAGTCAGGTTAATCAGAGCTAGGTGACAGTGTAAACAAACCCTTACCATTCACTGGTGGGACCACAATAATCTACCCGCATCCTGTCCCCACAGCAATAAGTGCATTGAGCACCTGGCACGCTCGCTAGGGAAATAATGACACACCTGCTGGTTACACCACCACGTTCATAGATGTCTGTCACCACCACTATATTATTTCATGGGGAGGCTCTGAATCCGTAGGGGTCATACAGTGCCTTGGGGAATGGGAGACAATCACACTTGATCCACGGTAAGGAGAGTAGCTTCAATTCTTAGATGAAGAGCCCTCCAGCTCCATGGAGCTGAAGTCTTCTAAAGACTGAGGGACTGACCACCTCAAATACTTTTTCTCCAAGGTTGATGGACTGATTACATCATCTCTTTTTCATTATTACGCTGCCTTTGTATTTGACTGAAGAAGCCTACTGTGTAGGCGAAACGTTTCATCAATAATAATACTCAACTGTTTACACATGTTCACCCATCAAAGATGTTGAATTTTGAAGGTGAACCTCCTGTGAATCTAGACTGGGGGGTACTGGAGTTGAGGGGTGAGAGTAAGTCCGCCTCGACCCAATGTGCTGGCTACACCAGGGTAGCCCACTAGCAGAACCATTGGTCACTTCACACTTCAAGAGGGGGATGCCTTGATGCTCCTGAAGGTCTCTTGATCCAAGAAATTGGAGCTTCTATCCTCTTCCTCGAAACAAGTCTGGTCAATGCCATTCGTTCCATTCCTTATGTGCTTTATAACCCTTACGGATTTAGCGTTTTTCCAGTCCGTGGAGAATCTGTGCTATTGGTACATTTTATTTTGTATTTAATAAAAACTGGATACATCAGCATTGTGCTGCTACACTATGAGAGTTACACAGTGGAAACAAAGTTAATTATTTTTCCTTGTTACATTCCATCACTCATGAAGGGTGTAATAATGTTGTTAGCATTACCCACAGTATGTTAGGTACAAGGACAAACATGTGCAACTAATGCGACATTTTTATTGTGGCAACGTTTCGCCCTCCATGAGATTTGTCAAGCCGTTGCCACAATAAAATGTTGCGTAGTTGCACATGTGTCCTTTTACCTAACACTCATAGAAGATGTTGAAATGTGTCAGCCTGAGCTGGGAGACTTTAGTAGGGCAAAAGAGGATACCGTCAAGTGCTCCAACAAGGGTTCGTCAGCTGCGTAATTTGAGGATTGAGGTTTTGAGTGTCATCCGCAGTTCTGAGTGTTGGAGGGAGCCATTAAAGTGTTTAAAAACATTATTATGATCAATTAGATAAACAGACTGGACGTGGAGTTAACTCTCCTCCCGCAGCCACAAAGATATCAGCACAATCACGCACTGGCGATAACTGTAAGTAAAGAGTCATTTGTGGTTTAACTGAGCCAAGGGGCTGTTACCACACGCAGCACACACTCTCCAGGGGTCACTTTAACAAAGTCAGTAGCGTGGAAGACCATCTTGACAAGTAAAATAAGTTTCAGTGCATCTCGCCTGCACATCTGACGTCAATTTCCTCCACCATGTATTAGAATCGAGTGAATAAAGCACAAACTTTACACTAAAATATTCTTCTACTGTGTTAATGTTACATTTACCAGGAATTATAGTCGTTTTCATTTGCCAACAAATTGTATATAGCTTACACGTTTGATTATAATGATGAATTTTTGACTCTTAAATATGATGGCAATTTTTGTTGTAGTTTGTATCATTGTAGACGGTGGTCGGAACCTCATCCAGTTACTGTCATAGAAGTCCTGCTCTGAGTCGGGGTCCTGGGGAAGATTATCTCCCAGCCATTATTATTATTAAAGGACACTAACAAGTGACATTTTATTTGGCAACGTTTCGCTTCCAGGAGTTTGCCGTTACAAGCTACATATAAAGCCCACTGTGTCCATGTAACGCTTGTAACGGCTTGAGAAAGCTCCTGGAGAGCGAAACGTTGCCACAATAAAATGTCACATTAGTTGCATTTGTGTCCTTTACTTAATATATTGTCGGTAATTCTACCAATATTATTACATTATTATTATTATTGTAGGCATTCACGTTCAACTCAATGAAGGAAAGGACAGGGACAGATCCAGTTCCTTGAACCAAGTACCTCACCAGCATCAGGCACCCTTTTCCCTCATCATTCGATAAATAGAAGGAAAACTTAATCGAGCAAAAACTAGCATTGAATGCTAGTGAGAAACTCAACGTATAACACCTGAG
The DNA here is from genome assembly GCA_009830355.1 of Cherax destructor. NCBI lineage: Eukaryota > Metazoa > Arthropoda > Malacostraca > Decapoda > Parastacidae > Cherax > Cherax destructor. The sequence continues at coordinate 792 of WNWK01020960.1, read as the reverse complement.
CAAAGTGAATCTCGCCGATGCCACCCTAACGCAGCAAATATCGGTTCCATGTTTTGATGTACGACAGCTGCATCAGATTTAGCTTAGACCTGCGGGTCGCTAGCAGCAACAGGCTGCTAGGATGTGAGGATGTCTGGCCTCAGGCTGTGCAACGAGGGTAAAAGAACCTTCAAAACTGGTTAGAGGCAGCCTCCACATCTGTGCGTATCCCCATCACTTGCCCCAAACATTTGACACGTCCAGCAATCCTCACCCTCGACACGTTCTCATATCCTACCTCACTGTATTGCTTCTGAACACACACAAGGTAGGTCGTGGCTTAATGGGTTCGTGCAGAAGCCGATGGCACTTGTTGCAACAACCACATTATTGCACACACCACTATCGTGTTCGTGTTCAGTGCCTCGTACACAGTGACTTCACTTTTTTTTCCTCTTTATCTCCTTCGTTTTGTTTGTGAAATTTATTTGTCCCTATTTAAGATTTTATACCATTTCCAACTCGCTTATCTAACGGAGATACGATAGTCTAATGCCGGACTTGTACTTCGAACGTTGTAGTACTAGTGTTAAGTTCGACCACATGTTGTCAACATTTAATAGTCATAAGCGCTTAAAAGTATATACAAGTGCGATTGTGGTGTAACGCAAAAATGTGTGATAAGGGAATTACTAGAAGTGTGGGTAGATGGATCTTAAACTTATAACCATTAGAACACGAAGATTAATAATAAAGAGAGTTAAGTCGGAGGCGGCTACAAAAGCTGTGTTCCAGAGGTACAGTACTTGCTCC